>JAKSZU010000019.1:1836545-2110587 GCA_026018925.1 Tupaia tana
AAAGCAGAGAAAAAGGAGGGGCACAAAGAGATAGCTTAATGATTCCTTGTAAACCTGCTGCTTCCTTTTCCTTGGGGTCTAACAATAGTCAATGCTTTTAGCATGGTTTATACCAAGTGAATGTAAATCTATTATTTAATATGTTATATAATACTCTACTGTATATAGTAGAAATGCTATTACTTTAGCACTATCCATTAATAATGTACTATAATGTTAAAATGTACTATAAAGTAATGTAATGTACTATAAAGTAATATCATAAGGTACTATAATGTACTATCCTATAAAAAATAATGTATGTACTTATAAAAGTATTATATTATAAATATATATTAAATATGCCATATTATTGATTTTTTTTAAAACTGTAAACAAAATTAGAACTAGTAACATCTTAGAAGTTTTCTGCCATTTCTATATCTGATCTTTTCTTGGAGTTTTACTCAAATACTCAAATTTCCTTTATTCTCAAATTTTTCCAAATTTTTAGATTCTTCTAGCCCATAAAACTCAGTGCATATGTTTATCTCTTCCTTCAGGCCTACCCTGATATTTCCAGATAGAATTCATTTCTCTCAAAAATTTGAACACAATTTCCTATTTTAACTATTTTTTTCTTATTATTGGTAATCTATGATGTTTCATAGTTAATTTCTCAAAGATTTCTATCTGATTCTTCTTTTTATTCTCCACATCACCTATGTAAGTGTTTTATTGGGTCCTCCATAATGTTCAGTAAATTAATGCATCAGTGAAGTAGAATATGAGAAAACCTACTTAGGCCTTGGGTCCTTGGATGGGGAGTAGATCTCCCAGCCCAGTGCTCTCATTTTCATGGGACTAATTTTCCTCTGCTTTCCACACTTCTATAAGCCATGTTTACATTCTTAATCTTTTTTTTTTTTTTTTTTTTTTTTTTTTGAGAGGTTTTTTGCTATAGGGCGCATGCACTTGCCAGAAAGACAGAGAGAGACAGAAAGTGAGAAATCACCCCCCAGGGGGGATGGCCATGTCGCAATCCCTTCTCCTCCATTCTCCTCTCGGGATCTTGGACAAACCATGCACACATGCCCAGCGTGAGTTTAAGCCATTGGGTCTGGGAGTTGAACTGCGGTAGACTACATGGGAGTCCAGTGACATAGCCATTACACTAACTGCTGGGTCCCATACATTTGTAATCTTTTATATCTCTTCCAGTTCAAAGGCCCTGCTTACCAATCATGATACAAAAAACAAACAAACAAACAAAAAACTATTAAGATACATTTAGGCTAGCTTCTCTTGTGGGACCTCACCTAGATGTTCTTTTTAGTTCTGGTCACCATTAGCTTCCAGTTGGTTAAGCTTAACTCTATGAATAGTGCTGTTGGCAGAGGGACTGAGGGACAGCTACAGAAGGATATCATGACAAGGAGGGATGAAACTCAATTTTCCAAATAGTTACAGATTTTTAGCTATGCCCAGGCTGCTGTGCAGAACCATTGCAAGAAAATAAAAATCAGATTTCTAGTAGAAGGTCTATGAAGCTCAAAGTGTCTGTTCTCAGGAAATTTATAGTCTATGAAGTAGGTAAGAGAAGTCCATACAAAAATAGTTATAGTTACTTACTTGAAAGTAGACTGGATCAATAAATTTAAATATTGAATTAGATACCAGCCCATTCTTTTTGGTGAGTTATCCTTGGACAACAGCATATACTTTACTTTGTTCTCACTAGGTCTGTGTTAATTTACATGTGTTTGCTAGGCTCTCTATAGTTGTATCATACATAAAATGAAATCATTGCTTTTCCAAGACATTTATTTATTTATTTATTGGAGAGATTTTTGCTATAGGGCATGTGCGCTCACCAGAAAGACAGAGAGAGACAGAAAGACAGAAAATGAGAAATTACCCTCCAGGGGGGATGGCTAGGCTGCAATCCCTTCTCCTCCATTCTCCTCTCAGGATCTTAGGCATGTGTGCCCAGCGTGAGTTTAAGCCACTGGGTCCAGGACTTGAACTGCAGTCAACTACATGGAAGTCCAGTGACATAGCCATTATGCCATCTGCTGGTCCCCCAAGACATTTAAGGTCCTGTCCTTTTCTAGCCACTTCTGCTTAAACAGATGTAACTGCTTATCTCTTTATTTTGATGGAGAAGATATGCTATTGTAGGCCCTAATGGGTTTGTATGAAAATTAAAAACAATAGATTCTGTTTTATTGATATTATCAAAATTGTCCTCCCATTGATTACATTGTGCATGCATGCCTCTGTGTGTACGTATGTGTTTTCAGATATATTTAAAATGAGTAAAGTATTTCTTAGTGTCGAAAATAACTGAGAACACAAAGTACATCTAACTTTGGCGTTTCAAATGGGGAAGGGAATTTAATGTGAGGTACAATGCATCTTCACAGCAAATACTGATGGAAAGAGTCAGCAAATATCTTGTTAATTTAAACCACAAGGAATGGAGCAATGTCCTGTTGGACCAATTAATCCCTCTTCATTCCCTCTGGCAATTCATTCTGAGTCTCTGATGCTTTCCCTGCCCTCACTGCTCAGTTTAACTGCCCAGTTTTAATTCCTCTTTTCATCATGTGCTGGGCACTGAAATGTGATCAACACATTCCATGGACGCTTCTTTGAGAAGAGTCCACATTCTGAATATGTAGTCTGTTGGCATTAAAAAAAGAAATCCAGGGACCAACAGGTGGCATGGTGGTTAAGGTGCTGGATTCCCACATGGCTGACCATAGTTCAAGTCCTGGGTCTGAAATCTTGAAAATCACGCTGGTGTGTGTGCATGCCCAAGAGGAGAATGGAGGAGAAGGATTGCAGTGTGGCCATCCTCCCCTGGGGTAGGGGTGATTTCTCACTTTCCTTCTCTTTATCTTTCTCTGGCTAGCGCCTGTGCTCTATGACCATAACAAAAAACAAACAACAACAAAAAAGTCTGTATTTGGTTGTTCTCCAATTCTAGTCAAGACTATTTAATTGTATTATAACTATTTAATTGTATTATAGTTATGCTAGTGGCATTTTGATTACTAACTCCCACAAAAAGGAAATGTTACAGAAGGTTTATTTATATTAAAATTCTTTTTTTCCTATTTGCTGTGATTTAGGAAGAATCAGCCTCATCCTGAAAATGTTGGAAAAAAGATACAAATAAAATTACCTGTGAGCATGTGTGGTAAGGGGACTATGCTAGCATGTGTGTGTGTTATGCCCATAGCTAACATAGAATTTTCTTTGGCACGACAATTGCCAAGAGACTCCTCGATGTAATGAAGCCTTCCTACATTGCCCAGGCCAATCCATCTTCTTAATCCACTTCATCCCATGACACAGCTCAGAAGTGAAGACTCAAAATTAGAAGGCAAACAAGCCAGAGTCATAATGAGCATGACAAGCATCTAACAGGAATGAGGACCTTTGAGATTAATTAACTAGGAAGTTCTCTTCTCAATGATTCCCTTTGAGAGATCTTAGAGCTTGGTGTAAGCCATAAAAAAAGTTGCGTGGACCTGTTTCTTATCAGGAGCTTTCCAAGACCTCATCTGAGAAGGAAAATTTGTTTTCTGAGTCTCAGTCAATGAATGAACATAGGAAGCACATCCTATTTCGATAGTACACACCACGAATTGCACAGAGAGGCATTAGGGCAGAGCAAGGCTTGAAGCAAGACATACTTATGTCCAATGCTCACAGGACCATGCTGGATTTTGATCAAATTGCACTGTTGTACCCTGGTCGTAAATTCCCAAAAGACTTCCAAGGAGCTGATACCCATGTAAGCACACGAGGGTCGCTTTTATTGTCTTGAGCCAGGACTCCCAATCTCACTGGCACAGCAGGTCAGAGTTGAGAGCCCCACATGTTAGTTGGGCTGGGTTTTTATTTGGCTGTTGGGGAGGAGGTCAAGGGGTGCTGAGGAATGCACTCAGGTGGCTATACATTGGCTGTAGATTTTAAGAATCATTGTTGTCTTTTACTGATTGGCAAGAAAGTTACTTCAGGTCTCTGGTATTTCTTTTTTTTTAATTATTGGCCAGCCCCAGTGGGGTGATGGTTTTATGACTTTCTCCTACGTGATCAGCTTGCCTCCTTGAAATGGTGCCGATTCTCAATAAGATGGGTTTAACAAGATGGAGTTGCCCTATAAAAAATGGAGTTACTCTGGCCCTTCATTTCCCCCTTTTCCAAGTACATAGTGGAGCCAATCATGGATCCCTGTTATTGAGCTCTCTATAGTCCCAGTCAGGGATGGGCTGATTCTATGGTCTCTAGTTGCTGGGCGCAGTTGCTCACGCACAGGAATTTCTGGTCAGATGGCCTGGGCCAATGTTTATGGTATGCAGTCACCAAGTTCCATTACTTACAGGGAGGCTGTGACAAAGTGCTTTTTGAGACAACACAAGCAGTTTACAGAAGCAGGACAACACTTGGTTAGGTACTTATGGAATCAACAAAATTTCTCAGAAAACAGAAACCAAAACAGTGTTTTTCTCTGAGTCTCTTTAAATATCTGTTAAGGAGATTCACCTTGTAGTGCAGCACCTGGTATACTTGAGCTCTAGGTCTAGAGGCAGCTAGCATCTAATATTTAAAGGCCTTTATCTTGTGGGAGAGAAATTGGGTAAGAAAACTGAGTAAATTAGAGCCAAAAATCAAAATTAGAAGCACAGTGAATAGAGCACTCAATGGGAGCAAGGTCAAGGAGCCTACTGGTGCCAGAGGCCAGTCTAACCGCGCCATGAGTCAGCAGCAGCCTGTCCTTTGTAGACCAGTTGGAGGCACTCCTCTCTTCTAGTTGTTTTACTGTATATAACATTCAAAGATAGCACAACCAGCTCCAGAACACTAACTTGATCAATTCTTGTAACTCTTTCTTAGACTTTTGTGACACAACTCAAATATTCAACAACATGCTTTACACCTTTTAGTTTTTGTCCCTCTTTTCTCCTGTTCTGTGATAGCCATTGTACTTTCAGACAAAAACTTACTAAACAAAATTCCTTTTTTCAAAAAAAAAAAACTTTTAATCTTTTCTATTTAGAAATACATTTTTACAACCATCACCTTTCTTTCAGTTTTTTTGTTTGTTTTGTTTTTTTTATCTTTACAAGTTTAACACGAAAAATTGCCCTAATTGATTTCTCGCTTTCTGTCTCTCTGTCTCTCTCTGTCTGTTTGGCGAGCACACGTGTCCTATAGCACAAAAACCTCTCAAAAAAAAAAAAAAAAGAACAAACAAACAAACAAACAAACAAACAAAAAAATGGGGACCAGCAGTTAGTGTAATGGCTATGTCGCTGGACTCCCATGTAGTCAACTGCAGTTTGAGTCCCAGACCCGGTGGCTTAAAAAACTCACGCCAGGCGCATATGTATGCATGCCCAAGATCCCAAGAGGAGAATGGAGGAGAAGGGATTGCAGCATGGCCATCCTCCCCTGGGGGATGATTTCTCGCTTTCTGTCTCTCTGTCTCTGTCTGTTTGGTGAGCGCACGCGCCCTATAGCAAAAAAAAAAAACCTCTCCAAAAAAAAAAAAAAAAAAGAATTGTCCTAATTTAACAGACAAGTTCAATTACAAACATTTACTCTATTTACATTTATCTAAGTTTTGTCTATTGTTTCAAGATATTTATAGAAACAAGGCTATTTATCTAAGATGGGTTTTTTTTTTGTTTGTTTGTTTGTTTGTTTTTCTTGTAATTTGATTCTCAAGGGAGCCTTACCTGAAGGTTTTAGGATTTACCTGTGTGGAGCGACACTTTTTGAGACAACACCATTGATAAGGCTATCTAGACTAGGCACAAAGTATTTTTCTCTTAACCAGATTAGGAAGCTTTGTCTTTCTTAGGTAGGTAATCTGATGTACCTGATCTATAATGACTTGTTGAAGGGCCTCAGGGACTGTTGGTCTGCCGATCTGGTAACAGAAATCATCTTCTGGGTGGACATAATTTTTTCTCCTCTGCATGTAGGAGGGCGAGGACACAGTCCAGGGAAGTTACAAGAACTTTAAGTTGGTGATAGAGATGTCTCCCCTCTTGCTAGGTCTTATAATGTTTTCTTTTGTCGTATGGTCAGTCAACCTGCTTACTAGTATTTTTTTCTTATTTATTTATTTATTTATTTATTTATAGTGTACTTTTGGAAACAACCTTAACCTCTGATTTAGACAGAAATTAATCTTAGTCACTTTACGGGTTACCTGAGGTTTGTCCAGTGTTGTTAGATGTCCAAGGGGAGCTGCTGGGGTCTCAGGCGCCATCAATCCTCACTTTCAAAGGCCAGCATAGACTACAGAAGTCCAGAGCTCCCTTCAGAGCTCAGTGCATTCTGTCTGGTCTCTAGTTGCCAACTCCACATTGGGGACAAGGCCCCACTGGAGGACATGAGGACACCAGTCATGGGCATTGTTCAGTACCTGGGCTGCCCACATTGGAAACAGAGTTTCTTCTGAGGCAGAGGCTCTGATCTTGGCCGTTTACAGATCCTGCTCTCAGAGTAGTTCCAAGCCTTCAGGATTACCATGAGTGACTACTGGGTGAGAGTTAAATAAAAGATTAAGGTGCCTTTGCCAATTTTGTTATAACACTTTTCTGAGTTATTTGGAAACTTTTCTGATATTTGTTGTGAATTGTCCCTACACTGAGAAGTGAACCTAAGTTTCAATAGATCCTGCAAGGAGTGGCTGAGTACTGTTAGGAGGGCAAAGTCCAGTTTATAGGTTTTTTTACAAGGCAGCTCCCTTATCACCTATACAAAAGCTCTAGTTGGAGAATGTAGTCTCAATCTAAATGTTTGCTTTTCTAGCTAAACCTCTTTCTTGATTATTTAACTAAAGGGAGAATCCAGTGAGGGAGAGGCCTAACTAAAAGAAACAGAAATTAAAAAAAAGGTAAGGGGCTAGGGGACAAGGCAGTCTGGAGCTCTAGTTTTAACTTGTTTCACCCCATTTTTTGAGACTCTCACCTTATTAAGCTGTTAGACAGTAGATTTTTAGCTTTTGTTTCAGATATATAGGCCCAATTTTTAACAACCATGCACATTTATCTTTTTTTTCTTTTACCTTGGAAAATTTGATATTTTAAAGGAGCTATTAAACTTGTCATACATCTATATTGAGCAATTTTTTTTTTATTTTTGGCAACCCTAAATTTTACCATATACTAGCAGCTTATGGACATGTACAAACAATAACAAGATTTTTTAAACAACTTTCCAATGTAAAACTGAACAATCTTACTAACAGACCCTCTTAATATTTTTTTATAAAATTTAAAGACTAACAATAGGAATAACTAAAGCATGTTAGCTTAACAACAAGAATTATAAGGAGGGAACCAGCAGTTAGCGTAATGGCTATGCTGCTGGACTCCCACGTAGTCGACCGCGGTTCACATCCCGGACTCGGTGGCTTAAAACTCATGCCAGGCGCATGTGCGTGCATACCCAAGATCCCGAGAGGAGAATGGAGGAGAAGGGATTGCGGCATGACCATCCCCCCTAGGGGGTGATTTCTCACTTTCTTTCTCTCTGTCTCTGTCTGTCTGGCAAGCGCCCACGCCCTATAGCGAAAACCTCTCAAGAAAAAAAAAAAAAAAAGAATTATAAGGAGGACTTAGAGGGAACCAGGCAATAATGTTTCCATGAGTCCATGTTTAACATTGGATTTATATTTCTTTATACCAATCTTACCTCTTTAATTAAGGTGCATTGCATTGGTTACTTAGTATGTAATTTTATCAAACTTTTTTTTACTTTTCTTTAGTCAATTTTGGCTTAACAGTTTAGAAAACCAATCAGCTTACATAAAAAATGAAGATTTTACCCAGTTAAATTATCAGATTTTTTTAGGAACCTGTACTTGTAAGAGTACATTTTTTTATCTTTGTGAATTTCCTTAAGGACATAACATTAGGATTTTAGCCATAGTTAATGCTCTGACAAAAATCCACAACTGACAAAGAAATTTGGCTATATATGACAGTTTAACATAATAGCCTACCATTAATTCCTGGGAATCTCAAATTATTTTGGAACACAATGTATATACAGGCATACAAATACATGACATTTATACATATACCTCAAATATAATAGCAAGAAAATTACAATTACTTAATTTGACAATGATTTCCATTTCTACCCAAAATATAAACAGTAAGCCTGATTGGTTTAACATCTCCCTTTTGGGTGTTCCAGGGGTCCTCTGTAAACATCCCAGAGTTACTGTAAGGTCAGTGATCCTCTGTTAGCACTAAAACTAAAGCCAGAAAAAGCTACTCATGAATTCATTTTTCTATTAGATATCTGCTATGTAAAATGCAACACACAACTCATAAATACTAGCTGTTTTATTAAACCAACCATATTAAAATAAATGTGATGTTGCATGATCAATAAAAACCTAGACAAAATATATGTTGGAAACTGTGAAGACTTTCACTTATTAATCTTTTTCTTCCATTACACTTGAAGCCTACTCATTCATTAAAGTTATATAAACTTGAAAAGCATTGAAACTAATTTGTATGAGCACTCTTTTTATAAACTAAATTGAATAGAATTCTTTAAGGCCTTTTTTTTTACGCAGTCATACAACATGCAGTACATAACATGACAAATTACATGTACAGATACACACACACATCAGGACTATAAGAGCCAATTTCCCTGGGGTTACTTTGACACTAATACTTTTTAGAGCAACCCCCTTTCTTGAAATCTTTATACACTCTAGGAAGGTGAGCTAAGACTCTGAAACTTCCAGAGACTCAAACCCTGTCAGGTACTCTAACCCTGATTTCCCACAAACTGTCTAAGGGCTAGGAGGGGGAACTCAAACCCCTTATCATCTAGTCTCCAGATTCCAGCATGTCTGGTAGAACCTAAGTAGAGGTTCTATAACTGTGTTCAGTCAGCCTTGAATCCAGCCATGTGTGGAGGGACTGAAACCCTCAACCCAGGGAGTCAATCCTGATTTCTTGTAGGTTGGACTTTGGGGGGCCTTCCAGGTACTCAAACCCTGCCTGGGATTCCTTCTCTGTTCCATGGCCAACCTGTTACTCACCAGTTTGTCTTCACTGAAGTAGCTAGAACAGGACAGGAACACTCAAATAAATGCCTCTGAAGGTCTTACAGCAAAACTCCACAGACTTTTTGAGGAGCAGTCAGCAACTCTTGTCAGCTGCCAACAATCCTGAGAGGAGCTCTGGGGCCCTGGGAGATCCCCGGTGGCGCCTCCCCTAGAGCAGTCCCGGGTAGCTGGCAGCCAGGCCAAGTGAGACCACTCTCTCTAGGATGCCTCACCAACGTACCAGCCAGGTACATGATCTTGCTGGGGCCTCTAAATGTTATAATATGCTCAGTGAGAAATAGAACATTCAGACAGAGCCAAATGTATTGGAGTTTATTAAGCCAGCGGGAGTGACTTGATGATTTACAAGGACAAAGGAACAAAGTGAAGGGACTTCAGGAGAGATAAGGGGGTAGAATTTCTCCTTCTTTAAATAAATAAATAAAAAGCTGGTTACAGAAGCAAAGCAAGCAGGTTAATCATTCCTGAGGGCATGTTCTGATCACAATAGAATTTTAATGGCTCTGCTGGTTCCAGATATGGCAAGTTGGTCACTGATTGTTCCTTGAGGCACCTGGAAGTGGGGCTTCTGTTAGTGTAGTGTAACGTCTACACTAAGGTTATGGGCCCTGATTTTAACAACCTTGAAATGGTCTGTCATAAGTGTCAGAGGGGAAGTCTGAGCCTGTTCCATTTCCATCAGAAAAACGTACACACCAACAGAGATAGGTAATAAACACACAGACAGGACAAATGCAGCCACACAGATGCTCTTCACTGAGTGAAAAGCAAACCTAGAGTGGGACTACAGCCTCATGCCAAGCCATGGGAGCGATCTGCTATGTCCTCTCAGAGAACTCAGAACAACCAGGGGCACTCTATCCCCTCCTAGGGGTTCTGGAATGTCTTCCAGGCCCCTAGATTGGTGGCCTGCCAGCACGTCCACTAGACTGATTTTGATCTATTACTGAGTTAGGGCCCTCAGAGACTGAACAGGACAAACACAGAGACAAAGGAAACACTCACCGGCCGTTATCAGTTGACCCTCTGGTTTGGGGATTCTGGGGGTCTTGGGGAATCCCGGTTGAGCCCCCAAATATTGTACCCTGGTTGTGAATTCCCAAAAGACCACCAAGGAGTTGATTCTGATTTAAGAACATGAGGGTTGCTTTTATTCAGGCTCGAGCCAGGACTCCCAATCTCACTGGCACAGCAGGTCAGAGTTGAGAGCCCCGCGTGTTAGTTGGGCTGGGTTTTTATTTGGCTGTTGGGGAGGAGGTCAAGCGGTGCTGAGGAATGCACTCAGATGGCTATACACTGGCTGTAGATTTTAAGAAGCCTAGTTGTCTTTTACTGATTAGCAAGAAAGTTACTTCAGATCTCTGGTATTTCCTTTTTCCTTTTTTTTTTTCTTTTATCATTGGCCAGCCTCAGTGGGGTGATGATTTTATGACCTTCTACATGATTGGCTTGCCTCCTTGAAATGGCGCCGATTGTCAGTAAGGTGGGTTTAACAAGATGGAGCTGCCCTGTAAAAAAAAATGGAGTCACTCTGGTCCTTCAGCACAAGTGCTCAGATTCATTTCTCTAAAGTGTAAAACTGGGATAATAACAATAAGTACTTAATATCCCTTATACAGCTATATGTGAAATCAGTGAGATAAGAATGGTAAATGCTCTCTGAATCTTAGCAACTCTCAACTAAGTTTTGTATTTTCTTGATATCTCAAACATTTCCTGATTATAACTTCATTTTATTCTTTTCAACCTACAATTATAATTTTAATAGACCATCAGCTTTTCACCTAAGTATAGTCACTCAAATAGATCCTTGAATCTTGTATTTTTGCTTCTGTTAAATTACCTTAATAAATTATTAGTGTTTAATAGTAGTTGCAAGTAGCAGCAACATAATTCTTGATGTTTTCTGAGAATTTGGGGTAAACTGGGACCAGGGTCTTTTTCTTTGCCTTTTTTCTTTCTTTTCTTTTCTTATTAAGTCATTGCTTATATATGTATAATTTGTTATAGTTAAAGCCAAAGTTTATACTGAGTTGACATAAACTCTCTACTTCTATGATTAATTCCAGTATCTATTACTTTTGTGAAATCGTGTGTTAAATGACTCCACATTTTGGTGACTTCACATGAAGCAAAAGTATTTGTGAGAAATATAATGGGAAATAGAGCCTCATCAAATTTTGTTTCAGTCTGAAATATTATAATGAGTACAAATTAATATATAAAGTGTACATTTTATATTAAATTAAATTAAAATATTTTATGTAATGTGCAATAGTGGTTGCAATGGATGATTTTATCAACTAGTTTGAGTCACAAAGGGCCTAGATGTTTGTTCAAACTCTTCTGAGTACATTTTTTTTTTTGGAGAGGTTTTTGCTATAGGGCACATGCAGTCACCAGAAAGGCATAGAGAGACAAAGAGACAGAAAGCAAGAAATCACCCCCACCCCCGGGGGGGATGGCCATGCCGCAATCCCTTCTCCTCCATTCTCCTCTCAGGATCTTGGCCATAGCCATTAAGCTAACTGCTGGTCCCCTTTTGAGTACTTTTATGAAGGTGTTTTGGGATGAGATTAACATCTGAATCAGATCCAATAAAGCTCAATCAAGGCTCAGTAAAGGCTTCTCCTCTGTAATATGGGTAGTCCTCATCCATCCAGTCAGTTGAAAGCCTGAGTAGAACATAAGATTAAGTAGGAGAGAAGTTGGTGGCCTGACTGCTTGAACTGGACATGACCCTTCCCCAGCCTTCAAACTGAAAACCACTATGCAGTATATTCTGGACGGGAAATCACATTTTGTATGCTGTGATGATGCTTAGGGAATAAATGTAAATTAATTAATCAAAAAATGTTTCAGAAAAAAAAACACTAAAACTGGTTTTCTTGAAATTAAAAAGATGCATTAAAAATACCTATTTAATGATTGCAGTAAAGTATATAGCCCCAGCTAGGTACTACTTTATAGTATGTTGATTCTACTTACTGAGTTTTATGCCCAAAGTCAGATTTGTGTTCATGGATATGTATATATCAGCTGTGCTTGCTATTGAAAATATTTAGATTAATTAAGATCTTTAGTGAATCAATAAAATGTGGGGGGAAAGGCATAGAAAGCAACTATGAGATCCCATAGATAGTGTGGGAGGAGGGTGAGAGATGGCAGAAGGTGAGAAATAGGGAATCAAGGATGGCAAAAAAGCAAAATATACAGGAAACAAGAAATGGAAAATTATTTGTTGATGATAACACATATGTTGATGTGCTTGATTGAGCTAATATACAGTGTATTCTGGATGGAAAATCTCATTTTGTATGCTGTAATGATGTACAATGAATGAATATAAATAAATTTAAATTTAAATTAACAATAAAACTGAAAACTGATACCACTCAGGACTTCACACTCACTAAACTTACACCACTGCAGCTCTCTGGGCCTTTAGCTTGCCACTGCAGACTTTGGGGCTTCTCAGCCTCTGTAGTTTTGTGAGCCATTCCTTATTGTATGTAAATATAAAATTCAAAAAATGGCTCATATGTAAATTCAATGTAAATTCATATGTGTATTTTACTCTTAAGTATTCTGTTTCTTTAGTATACTGGCTATTTATTAATTTCCTCTGTAAGCTAAGTCCCAGATGAAGCTCTCTGTATGAATAATTATTTAATCTTTACAGTGAGTAAGGAGCTTTTGTCCTTACAGTACATTTGATGAGTCTGTGCTTGTGAGCTTGCCTAAGGCCACACAAATGAATGGGTGGAAACTGAAACTCCTATTTGACTGGCTATAAAAAGCCCAAAGTGTTCTTAAACATCTGTTCTTTTTTTTTTTTTTAGAGAGGTTTTCGCTATAGGGCGCGTGCGCTCGCCAGACAGACAGAGAGAGACAGAGAGACAGAAAGCGAGAAATCACCCCCCAGGGGGGATGGTCACGCTGCAATCCCTTCTCCTCCATTCTCCTCTCGGGATCTTGGGCACATACGCACATGCGCCAGGCATGAGTTTTAAGCCACAGGGTTCAGGACGCAAACCACAGTCGACTACGTGGGAGTCCAGCGACATAGCCATTACGCTAACTGCTGGTTCCCTTAAACATCTGTTCTTAAACACTGTTTTCTACCACTAGAATTTCTGAGGAAAATCTTGTTAAGTTGTTTACTGTTTTCCTCATGCTCATTATTATTATTTTCTAAAGAATTATTTATTTATTTTTATTTATTATTATTTTTTAATTTGGCCAGAAAGAGAGATAAAGAGAAAGTGAGAAAGCAAGTTGCCAAAGCTGGGATTCGAACTGTGGCTGACCATGTGGGAGTGAAGGACCAGAGTGACTCCATTTCTTTGGAGGGCGACTCCATTTTGTTAAACAAACCTTGATGAGAATAGGCACCATCTCAAGTAGGAGAGGGTCATAATGAGAAGAACAAAAGAAATACCAGAGACCTGAAGTAACTTTCTTGCTCAACTTAACGGTCTGAAGACCAATCAGTAAAAGACAACTTGCTTCTTGAAATCTACAGCCAAATGTATAGCTGCATGAGTGCATTCCTCAGCACCCCTCAACCTCCCCCTTTACAGCCAAATAAAAACCCAGCCCAACTAACACCGGGGCTCTCAACTCTGACCTGCTGTGTCAATAAGATTGAGAGTCCTGGCTCAAACCTGAATAAAAACGACCCTCCTGTGCTTACAACGGAATCGGCTCCTTGGTTTTTTGTTTGGAATTCCACAACCGGGGCACTACAGGTGTCCAGCTCCTTAACCACCACGCCACCTGTCAGCCCTTATTATTATTATTATTAACTTAAAGAAAATACTTTACTTCAAAAAATGGAGCAGAGGGGAACCAGCAGTTAGCGTAATGGCTATGTCGCTGGACTCCCACGTAGTCGACTGCGGTTCGCGTCCTGGACCCTGTGGCTTAAAACTCACGCCGGGTGCATATGCGTGCATGCCCAAGATCCCAAGAGGAGAATGGAGGAGAAGGGATTGTGGCATGACCATCCCCCCTGGGGGGTGATTTCTCGCTTTCTGTCTCTATGTCTCTCTCTGTCTGGTGAGCGCACACACCCTATAGCAAAACCCTCTCCAAAAAAAAAAAAAAAAAAATGGAGCAGAGGAAAAGACATTTTTTTTATCAAATCCTTATGTTCAAGATACAATGTTAGGTGCTTTAAAAACAAAATCATTTTTATAATTCATTGAAGTAGGTTTGAACATCTGTATTTTACCTACAATTTAAAACAATTTAAATTAGCTGGGACTGGCGGTGGCATAGTGGTTGAACTCCCACATGTCTAACCCCAGTTCAAGTCCTGGATCTGGTGTCTTGCTTTCTCTCTCGTCAAATTAAATAATAGTCATAATAAATAAAATTAAAAATTGTTAAGTAACTTGTTAAAAGTCTTATGACTTTTAATCTGGAGCCAGCAGGTGGGATAGTGGTTAGGAAGCTGGACTCCCACATAGTTGTCCTCAGTTCAATTCCCAGACCTGGTGGCTTGAAAATCATGCCAGATGCATGTGCATGTGTGCCCAAAACCCCAGGAGGAGAATGGAGAAGGGATTATGGTGTGGCCATCCTTCCAGGGGAGGGGGAGATTTGGGACTTTTCCTCTCAGTGACTCTCTATCTCTCTCTCCAGCTAGTGCACATGTCCTATGGCAAAAATCTTTTAAAAAAGTAATAAAATCTATTCATGGTCAAATTGAAACCCTATTTATCTGATTTTTCTATGTCTGTCAGCATCACCTTCTCTATTCTTCTCAGAGTAGTGCATGAGTTTATTTCTAGCAGATGCTTAATAACATTCAACAAATGTATAGCCTGAGGTACTAGCCACCAATGCAATGTTACGTGAAAGATATACTTTAATTTATAAATAAATAAAGATTCTGACCATTCCAGACTCTAAATACCCACCTGTCTCCCTTCTTTCACCCCACTGCCCATAGTTAAACTTTTATTCTTAAAAGTCATTTTGTCTATCTTATTTTGACATGATAGGATGATGCTTTGTATAACCATGATATAAAACTGAAACACAGAAATAAAAGGACTTACTTACAGCTGTAACAGGGAAACTTTACAAAGAGAATGACTTCTAGCTTGGCTCTGAAGGGTGAGTAAAAGTTTGTCCAGTAAAGGGATCAAGGGAAAGTGTCCTTAGAGGGAAGAATAAAATTTGTAAAGGCTTGGAGTTGGGAATGAGATCATGTTCAACATTTCTGCAAACTTCTCCAATAGTTTCACAGGATAATCATTTGTGCTTTCATTTTATTAGTAAACATTTTATGTATTTTTACTAAATATTTACTGTATTTTATTTAATCATTCCTCTGTCTGCCTTCCATCCTTAGCCATGAGCCTCTTAGCCATGAAATGGGATCTTGGCATTTGGTATAAAGTGGATGAATGTGGAAGATTTAATGTGAAGTCATAGCAAGCCAGACTATGAGAGGCATCATATGTCTCCACTTACTATATACCCAATGTCGGCACTCCATGGCAGAAATTGAAAGATTGAAAGGTATAAAAGCAAGGAGAGCAACTATGGATATTAGAGACAATGTGGGAGGAGAGTGGGACACAGAGGGTGGTAGGAGTGAGGGAATGAATCAAGAGGGGAAAAATAAAACAGTTACTGAACATAAAAATGGAAAATTATCTGTTGATATAATGCATATAGTAATATTTTGAATGGACTAATATACAGTATAGTCATGAGAAAATTCATGTTCTATGCTGTGAAGATATATAGTGATTGAATGTTTAAAAAATAAGAGTTGTGATTTTCCAGCATCTCTTGAGCTCCTAGGCCAATTTGTTTAAGGAGATAGGGATAAGGTCATTTTGTTCAAGGCAATCCTCCAATTCAAGAATGAAGGGGAAAGCTGAGAAGAACCCTGAAAACAGAAGGTATAATATATTTTATTTTACGTGCAAAGACATTTTCTCATCAATGACAAATAGTTGAGATACTCACCTAGGGAATTATTTCTCATAGCTCCCCCCTCAACAACAACAACAAATAAATGAAAATGAAGGATTGAAAAGTACATTGCCTTTCCCTGAAAAGTACTCCTCAGCCATTCTTCATCTGGAAAGAACAAACAGCAAAATATTTTCAGTCTTCAGCACCTCTGCAGTGAGGGCCTTCCCCTGCCCCAGAAGAATATACTTCACACTTTCTGCTTTACTTTAAATCTTGAGTATAGTGTAATCTCTGAATACCGTAGCTGGTTGCATGTCTATTGTCTCCAGCAGACTTAAGTTTCCATTAAAGTGAGGTCAGAATTCTTTGCATTTCCCAGCCCTAGTATAGTTATTCATTAAATGAAATTTGAACAAACAAAAATGAAAATGGTTTATACAACCTCTTCCTGGTTCAAGAGTAACAGGTTGCAATTTGATCTTTGAATGCACCCCTTCCACTTTGTATACAACTAGATCAACAAAATTAGGGCTATTCAATCCAGGTATTTTGAGGGCACAAATAGTATTTGTCAACATCAAAAAGCACCATGGCGTGCAGGAAAAGAAGAGGAGGAGGGATGAGGAGGATGAAGATTAAGAAGCAGAAGGTCTGGGTGACTGCCCACTGGGAAGAGTTCCCTACTGTCTCTCTCATGAGCTGTGTGACATCCAGAGAATAGTTCTCAAAGCCAGAAAATGCCCTAGTCTGCCCTCTGCCATTCACGCCTATGTGTTCTTAAACAAGTCACTTTAATTCTTTGAGTCTAAGTACTCAGGAGGAAATGGAAACAGTAATACTTTGCTTTCCAAATAAAAAATATTTATGAGGACCAAATAAAAATATTTTGCAAGCTATGCAGTGTGGCTGAAATTTTAACTGCAGCTCCTTCTCTATAGCTGCTCAGGAAGGAAGCCCAGTTGATGCAGGACCGTCCTTAGTGACACTTTCACCTTCTTATTCCTGAGGCTGTAGATCAGGGGGTTCAGCATGGGCGTGACCAGGTTATTCAGGACCCAGTCATGTTGAGCCAGGGCTTGGAGGTGGGCTGCAGGTAGAGGAGAACCACTGACATGTAGAGAAGCAGAAAGGCTGTGAGGTGGGCACTGCAGGTGGAGAAGGCCCTGTGGCAGCCCTCAGCGGAGTGTATCTGCAGAATGGAGAAGACAATGCGAGTGTAGGATGTGAGGATCAGGAGGAAGCAGCTGAAGGGCATGAGGCCCATGCTGATGAACCCCACCATCTCCAGGGCCAAGGTGTCTGCACAGGCCAGCTTCAGCACCACTGGGATGTCACAGAAGACAATTGCCAGCAGGATGAGCAGGCTGCCTATGAGGGTGAAGATGTAGAAGGACAGAAAGAGAACAAAGAGAATGGGCTCCAAGATAACAGGAAATAAGTTGCATTAGAAATCAGAACACTTCGGACCAGCAGTTAGTATAATGGCTATGTCGCTGGACTCCCATGTAGTCGACTGCGGTTTGAGCCCCGGACACAGTGGCTTAAACTCATGCCAGGCGCATGTGTGTGCGTGCCCAAGATTCTGAGAGGAGGGGCCAGCAGTTAGCGTAATGACTATATTGCTGGACTTCCATGTAGTCTACCGTGGTTCATGTACTGGACCCGGTGGCTTAAAACTCACACTGGGCACGTGTGTGTGCATGCCCAAGATCCTGGAGGAGAACAGAGAAGGGATTGCGGTGTGGCCATCCCCCCTGGGGGGTGATTTCTCACTTTCTGTCTCTCTGTCTCTCTCTGTCTGTCTGGCGAGTGCACATGCCCTATAGCAAAAACCTCTCAAAAATAAATAAATAAATAAATGATCCCAAGAGGAGAAAGGAGGAGAAGGGATTGTGGCATGGCCATCCCCCGGGGGGTGATTTCTTGCCTTCTGTTTCTCTGTCTCTCTCTGTCTTTCTGGCGAGCGCATGCGCCCTATAGCGAAAACCTCTCCAAAAAAAAAAAAAAAAAGAAAAAAGAAATCAGAACACCTAATTGAATCCTGGCTTTGCCATCTATTAACTATATCAGTTAAAAATTTTACATAACATTTTTCATAGACACAGTTTCATTATCTACTAAGTGGATAATTATTACTATAACAACAACATCAACCACAAAATACCCTAGTGTAATATAAAGTTCATGACATGTCTGTGAAAATGTTTACAGGTAGAACTATAAGCCCTAAAACGTCTTTCTCTATTGTTTGTATCTTAAACTTAATTCTTTAAATGCCATTCTTTAATATTAGTATTTTGTAGTATTTACAAGTAGGCGTTATTAAATAATATTGAATAGACTTAGATCATATCCTTCGCAGATTATCTTTCCAGCATTGAGAGGTCTAAGATCCCCAACTCTATTGGGAGATATGATTCTGGCTATTCCTGTCCTTTCACTCTTTTCTAAGTGATTTAAGTGACTCTGAAATATCATATAAAAGAAACAAGACCAAGGAGAGCATCAAATTCAAGTTACTGCGATGAGGTAAGAAATACGGTAACCTGTTCAGGGAAAAGACAAAGAAGAGCACTAACAAGACAGATTATACAGACTATACATTCAAGAGCGGGGATGGCACCTGAAAGATAGAGACCTCTTCCGTTGGTTACTCACTTAGTAGTGCAATGATGACTGCACCCATACCTGTGTGGACATGGTCATCAGTCACTTAGCAATGGGAACACAGCTAAGATACGTGCTGTGAGGGGACTTGTCACGTGTGAACATCACAGAGTGCACTTACACAAACCTAGATGATAGAGCCTACTACACACCTTGGCTGCATGCTGTAGCAGATTGCTCCTAGCTGCAAACCTGCACAGCAAGTGACTGTACTGGGTACTGTAGAGTTGGAACAAATATTTAGTAGGAAAGTGTTTGCATATTGAAATGTGTAAACACAGAAAAGGTACAGTAAAAATACAGTATAAAAGATAAAGATTGGTACACTTACAAAGGGCACAAACCATGCGTGGAGCTCGCAGGACTGAAAGCTGCTCTGCGTGAGTCAATGAGTGCGGGCTGAATGAGTGTGAAGACCTGGGACAGTATCATACACTAATGTAGACTTTATAACACTGTCCACATAGGCTACACTAAATTACAAAATTTATTTCTCCGTAGTAACCTTAGCTTACTATAACCTTTTTAGTCTATAAACTTTAAATATTTTTTTAACTCTTTGACCCTGGTAGTAACAGGATAAAACACAAACTTGTTATACAGCTGTATACAAATATTCTCTTTACCTATATCCTTATTCTAAAAGCTTTTTTTCATTTTCAAATTTAAATTTATTTATTTATTTACTTTTGAAAATTTTGTTAATTAAGACACAAATCCACATAAGCCTAGGCCTACGTGAGGTCAAATTTATCAATTTTACTGTCTCCCACCTCTGTATTTTCCACTAGGAAGGTGATGAGCAAAACAAAATGAGATTAAATCAAGCACAAGAGAAAATGATGCAACCAAGAGACAAGATAAAATGAGCTGTGTGAGGCCACTGCCAGTGTAATGTGGCATGCTATTTACTAGTAAACTTTTTATAAATAGAAGGGACATACCCTAAAATAATCACAGAAGGTATAGGTAAGTACATGATCCAGTGGCATAGTAATTTATTATTGTTACTGAGCATTATGTATTATACATGACTATGTTGCTATACTTTTATATGGCTGATAGTGCATGGCTTTGTTTATACCAGTGTCACCACAAATTCATGAGTACTGTGTTGTACTACAATGCTGTTATGATAGTCTTGGTGTTACTAGGCAGTAGGGATTTTTCACCTCTAATATAACTTTATGGGACCACCATCATCTATGCCATCCACCAGTGATCTAAACATCATTATACAGTGCTTGACTTTTACACGCATACACACATACACACATACACACACACACACACACACACACACACACACACAATTTTACAAATACTCACTATGCTCCAAGACATGGCTCAGCACTTCTCAAACATGATTTCTTTTTAAAATACACTTACAAAAAGAAACTAGTGTTATTATTACTACTCCCATCTATACATAGGAAACTGAAGTGCAGAAGAATTAAGCAAGTTGTCCAAGACTACAAAAGTAGTATGTAACAGAGCTGTTTCATTCCATTGTCTGTGCTCTAAATTACTAGGAAAATCTGCTCTCTGTCTCTGCTTTCTACGACAGCCTGTTCCACTGCTAGGCGCTGGCACCCTTCCAGGTGGGCGCACATCACTCAGGTCTTCATGTCTTAGGTCTTCTGGTCCATTTCCGCCCTTGATTCTCAGACCATGTAGTTAATGTCTCAGTTTTGTGGATGATATAATGAGTGTTTCCATCCATTTGACACTAAATCTACTATCAGCTACAGTGCAGGAGCCTTCAAGCTGTACAGCCACATTTGACACAGGAATATCAGTCATGAGTTGTGGCAAGTGCCACTGGGAAACATTGCTAAGAGAATGACCAGCCAGAGTCGGCCGCTCACATACCACCCTAGAACTGGTAAAAAAGGAAGACAGTAAAGAGAGAAACAGTCACATTCTGAGAGAGAAATGCTCCTGACAATCTCACTTGGTCCTAATTCTAGTTACACCTGACTAGTATCTTCGAGCAACTCAAATTCCTGTGAGCGTTTCATTTCCTCTCCATGGTCAGCAAAACTCTCAGAGTTCTCTTGTCCTTGCCTATGATTAGACATGATTGTTTGTTATTCTATAATCTCATTAGATTTTTAAGTCTATGTCAGGAAAAAGAAGTTCTCACAGGCCAGTGAGGTCCCTGTGTGGAGATCCATTTGTGTGTGAGGGGCAGAGGCTAACAAGCAGACACATATTGAAGTCTGAATACTCACAGAGTTCATCTGGGAATGCAGTCAAGTTTTCCAAGGCCTCACATTTACTGTTTATGAGCAGAGTACAATGTGCTCCAGCCAAAGGACCTTCAGTTCTCCTATTTATAAGGAATTCAATCTCATAGCATTTGCACAGTTGAGACCTGTACCCACTCACCCTCCCTGGATTGCCTTTCTGGAAGTTCTTTTCCCATTCCCTTAAGCCCTACTTGGGACTCAGTGATAGCTCTGAGGGAGCAATTAGTTTGTCAACCTTATGCATCATCCACTCATGAAATAATGATGATGATATCATCAGGATTTCTCTACAGTGAGAAATCCATTCTCTAAGATCATTTGCATGGTATGTGAGGCTCCAAATCCAGCCTTCGATCCCCTGCTGTGCTCTTTGGTTGCCTTTTACACCTTCAAGCCCTTGCTTGAGATAGCTTTTGTTTCACCACTTTTAAATTATCTATACATCCATGTGATTCTATGGTTATCTCTAAGAAATATCCCTAATTAAGACAGAAATCTAATCGGCAATGATTTATCATATATTTAATATCATTATGTGTCCTCAGGTCATTATCCTTTTCTTTTTTTTTCTTTTGGAGAGATTTTTGCAATAGGGTGCAGGCACTTGCTGGAGAGATAGAGACAGACAGAAAGTGAGAAATCACCCCCTGGGAGGATGGCCATTCCACAGTTCCTTTTCCTCCATTCTCTTCCTGGGATCTTGGGCAAGCCCAGGATGAGTTTGAAGCCACTGGGTCTGGGACTCAAACTGTGGTTTGTCATGTTGGAGTCCAGTGATGTAACCACTATGCCATCTGCTGACCCCAGGTCACTGTTTTTAAAGAGGAATAGTCACAAACTGGGCACATTCAGAGGTGGCAAACCAGTATAAATATGAAGGGGCTGTACACTACCTCAAAAGCAAAAATGATTGACTAAATACTAATATTCAGAGAACAATTCACTGTAAGCACCTACTATATTCTAAGTGTTTTCCTAAAGTTTTATTATTATATTTAGTCCTCAAAAGAAACTTCATGAAGTAGGTGATATTATTTGGCAAAGCTGAAAACATCAAATGACTTAAAGATTATTCAACTAGAAAGGAACTGAGTTGAGACTCTAATTTCAGACTCAATACTATGTAAGCTACGGTGAATTCCCGAGATTTGGGTGTTGGATCCAAGGAAGAGAGTGATACAAGGTGATATTCCAATGCTGGCAGAGTCGTGGGTAGACTTGCTATGCATCGCTCCATGCAGAGACCCAGGAATCCTGGGTAGATGTGATAAATTTATTTTTAATGTAGACATGAATTATTTATTGAAATATGCTAACCATTGAGATAAGTCATCTTATGATATAATTATCTTCTTTCTCTGGAAAAATTCAAGAAAATGTAGAAAATGATATTTTAGGCTTGTCATTAAGGATATTCTCAATCTGATGAATACCTTGAGTTACTTCAAATTTTTTCCAATTCTGAAATTAATTTACTTTGCTTATATTACAAAACTTTTCAATGACATTGGCCTAACACACAAAAAGGGACAGCTTTAAATTAATGATAGAGTTGGATGGCAGTGCAGTGGGGTCACATAGGAGGGATCCAGGACTTCTCTGACCACACAGGGTCCCTGAGCACGTGCCTGTGATCCAGGCTGGCTGAGACTGGGGAAGTCATGGCTCAGGACTCTGTTCCGGGTGCCTTTCTCTCTTTCTTTCTCTTTCAGTGTCTCTCTCTGTATCTGTGTCATGGAAGAAGTAGATGAAAGCATCTTAAAAATCATTAATAACTTAATTAGTTATAATAATTCAACTAACCCCTATAGCAAAAGCGATTATGAATATGTACATAGTAGTTACCACAGTAATTTACAATTCCAAGATTACTGTTAAATCATTAAGAACAAATACCCATGTTATGGAGAATCTAGAAAATGTTTGAAGAGGGTCTCACAGGATGGAAGCAGCCTGTCAGGATGTCTTAGTTGGTCACAGTTTTAATAACAACTGACATCCACTATGCCTTTGCTATGTGCCAGAATTGTGTTGAGGGCTCGGCATGCATTATCGCTTTAGATTTTTAACAGAAACCCGTTAGGCAGGAAATATCTCCCCAACTTTTTTATAGTAGAAAATTTAGTCTCAAAGAGTTTAAGCAATTTAACCAAGGTTGAGTTGGTGAAGGTCAGACTGTATCTCAAGTGGAGAATGCTCTGACTCTTCCCTGTGAGTTGTAAATAAAAGAAAACTCATTACTAATTCTGATGTTCAGATACTTACTTTAACTATCACTTGACATTTGTGGTGGCTCTAGTTTTCCAGTGTACTTTTATGTTACTTTAATTCTCAAGAACTGTGTAGGTTGGTGCTTCTTGATCTCATTTTACAAATGAGGACATTGGAACTTGGAGTAACTGTGGCTTTCCTAAAGTTAGGCAGAAGAAGAGCCCGGGCAGCTTCCAAGATTAGTTCTCTTTCCACTACATCATTGAAGCTTCCAAATGACTCCACTGGAGAGCAGCTGTCCCTGTATGAGTGAAAAATTACTAATAGGTTCATTTAGAGATTTGGATAAGTCTTTGGTGTGTTCTTATGGTCATTACTGTTTTTTGTTTTGTTTTGTTTTGTTTTGTTTTGTTTTGTTTTTTGAGAGGTTTTTGCTATAGGGTGCGTGCGTTTGCCAGACAGACAGAGAGAGACAGAGAGATAGAAAGCGAAAAGTCACCCCCCAGGGGGGATGGCCACGCCGCAATCCCTTCTCCTCCATTCTCCTCTTGGGATCTTGGGCACGCACACACACGCGCCTGGCATGAGTTTTAAGCCACCGGGTCCGGGACTTGAACTGCGGTTGGCTACATGGCAGTTCAGCAACATAGCCATTACGCTAACTGCTGGTCACAAGGTCATTACTGTTTGTGTTCACTGACAAGGGGATGACCTCAGAATATGGAGAGAAAGCCAGGGAGAGAGAATCTGGTGAACACATGGTTTCATAGGGAATAAGTCCTACCAGAAAAGTCAACAGCTATTTCTCAAGAGAGCTCTCTTACCATGATAAGACTTATGGAGAAATTTGTATTATATTTGCATTATCCTTTTTTCAATCAGAGAAAACACCTTGCCTCCTTTTACTCCTTTACCTCTTCTCTGGCTATTTAAGTAAATCACTGACATATTCCAGGAACAAGTGGTTTCTCAACTAATCCTTCAGCCAGTTTTTGTCTTTTTTTTTTTTTTTTTTTTCCTGATCACAAATAGCAAGGCTAAGTCTGGGAATTCTTGTTCCAGTGTTAAGTGCTTATGGTTCGTTGGCAGGACTTGGGACCTGGGGTAAATAATCAATTGTAAATTCTTTCCTTTATCTGCAATAACTCAGTGCGTAAGAATTGAACTATAAGCCACAAAATGGAAGGGGGTAGGATAATGGCTATATACTGAATGACAAATTTCTTTCTTTCTTTCTTTCTTTCTTTCTTTCTTTCTTTCTTTCTTTCTTTCTTTCTTTCTTTCTTTCTTTCTTTCTTTCCTTCCTTCCTTCCTTCCTTCCTTCCTTCCTTCCTTCCTTCCTTCCTTCCTTCTTTCTTTCTTTCTTTCTTTCTCTCTCTCTCTCTCTCTCTCTCTCTCTCTCTCTCTCTTTCTTTCTTTCTTTCTTTTTCTTTCTTTCTTTTTTTTTTTTTGGAGAGGTTTGCTATAGGGCACATGTGCTCACCAGAAAGACAGAGAGAGACAGTGAGACAGAAAGCAAGAAATCATCCTCTGGGAGGATGGCCACATTGCAATCCCTTCTCCTCCATTCTCCTCTCAGGATCTTGGGCACACATGTACACGCACCGGTCTGAGTTTAAGACACCAGGTCTGGGGCTTGAACCACAGTCAACTACATGGGAGTCCAGCGACACAGCCATTATGCCAACTACTGGTCCCTTGAAAAATTTATTGAGTTACTATTTTATTTTCCTCTTTCCCTGCCTCCCTAGCTATCTTCCTCCCTGTCTCCCTTCCTTCCTTCCTATCATCCAGTCATTTTACCCCCTGTCTGGAAAACATCTTGGTTTACTAAAACTTTGATGTTAGGAATTGCAATCCACCTAAGGAGTTAAAGTAAAATAAATATAAGACTGAAACCACTAAAACATATTTCTGCATTTTTACTGGGGAGAGACAGGCATGAAAGCAGTTTCAGTGACTGGAGTTCCTGAAAGTGCTCGTTAGAGACTTGGCATTCCCAGTCGTCACTAGCTCCTCAACCATCTCTCATGCTTCTGTCTGTGCCCACTCCCACTATCAAAGCCTGTCCCTGCTGGGAGATAGGTCAGGGACCCATGACGAACTTGAACTGGAATACTGGACCAGTCCCTGTCGTCAGACGGTGTGGACCAAGTACTAGGGGAAATATTACCTGTCTCTCAGTGAGCAGAGATTATAGCTTTCATCTGTCTACCTATCATGTTATTTGTTTGTCTTACCTGTTTATCATCTATGTATCATCTCTATATCTAGAACCATCTATCTTGAATGGGTTTTTCATTTTGTATGAACACTCTACTGAGTCCTCTATAAATATCTGATGCTTACTGGTCTGCTTCTGTGATGGAAATCAGATATTGTTGTTTGCTTGACAAACTCGGCACTGTCTCAGACTATGCAAAAGAGAAAGAGAGAGACTCATAAGGCAGAGCACAGGGGCACACCCTCTGCACTTGTATCTGGTGATAAGATGCACGAGAAATGACAAGAGGAAGCAGAGCTCCAGTCCAGGAAGACTGAGCTCATGATCAATGACTCAGAGAGAGATTTTGGGCCAGACAACGAGGGTAAGGTCCCATTATCACACTGAGCACATAAGGAGAGAGCAACCTAATGGCAAGGGACTTGAAACTAGGGCCTAGAAAAAACTGCTTTACTAAACGACTAAATGCTTTCTCCCAATGTGCTGTGGGGTCCTCAAAGCTGATTTGGGGCTGGACCTATGAAGGCTGCTCCAAGATGTCCAGCAAGGGGGAGCAGGCAGCAGACCTGGGAATCTGCCAGAGCCCAGCCAGAGTCTGCCTTGCTCTCTATTTGGAAAGAGGTGCCACCCCTCTGAGTGTGCCAAGCACATGCACCGGTGTAACCTTGGGCCACACCTAGGCCAGTCAATGCCTGTGCTGCATCAAGATCTGAAGATTCTACTGGGACCTCTCTCTTTCTTTCACTCTCACTGAAAAAATATGTAAACTTTAAAAATCCTTGTTCTTCCTAATTGGTGGCCCACAGCCTGTTCCTATGTCACTGGGAAAAGAGAAACAGTAAGAGCAGCAGGCCCAACACATCTGTCTGCTGCATTTGCAGCCGTATATGAAATTTTCTTTTTCCTCTTCTTTCTTTTCTTCTTCTTCCTTCCTTTTTCCTCCCTTCTTCTTTTTGTACTTCTTCTTCTTCTTTTTCTTCCATTTTCAATTTCAGCTATTTTACTTTATAAAAATCAACAATTTTAAAATGATTTTAACTTGATTTATTTATTGATTGATTTTTTTTTCAACACTGACATTTTATTTTCTGAAGTTTCTCACTCTTACAAAACAGAACAAAATGCAGCTGTCAAAACCAGCAGAGTTTACATAATTTCTGCACCAGTTTTCATATAAGTCAGTGATTATGAAACTGGTGCCCAATGTAAGTAATAAACACAGGCTGATCTCTCTCTTGGTCACATGATCAGGTGGTTTGTTTTTGGAGCTACTATATAGTAATAATGTTTTTAGCTGTTCTTTTATTTATTTATTTATTATTTTAATTTCATTTTCTTCCATACATTCAATCACATTATTATTTGTCTTACAAAATGGATATTTCAACAGGTGAACATTTCTCCCTAGTACTGTTGATAAAACTATGAAATATCTTCAACAGATAATACCACACCTCTTTGTGCCATTAATGCTTTGCCTCCCTGTCCCTCCCCCAAATGTCCTTCCTCAGACCCTCCTCTTTCACACACACTATATCTGGTATTTACATCTATATACTGTGTTTCTATATCCTTTAGACAATTAGTTTCAGTCATAGAGTGCAGACACTTGGTATGTATTAAGTGGGGACATACAATGCCTCTCCTTCATAGCATGGCTTGCTTCACTCAGTAGTAAGTCTTCCATATTCATCCGCTTCCTGTCAAAAGCCAGAGTTTTGTTGTTTTTTATGGATGAATAGTATTCCATTGAGTATATGTGCCACAGTAATAATTTTAAAAGCACAGGTCATTTCTTGAGGACTGATTTGGTCTGTCCAACAAAGTAAACAATTTTTTGCTGTGTGGATTTTTTTTTCTTTTTTCTTTTAGAAAACGCTGAGATAAAACACAGAATGTGTTATTGGATTGGTTCTGAACCAAATCTTCTGACATCCCAATTACCCTGAAGAATACTGAAGACATTTATAGGGCATATTAAATAATAGTTGTACACCTCATAATGACTAAGGCAGCTGCTATATTTCAAAAGAAAGTAGTATTTCATTCAGAGCTGCCCAGAGCTTGAGTGACATAGGTTTCCACATCCTTTTTGAATTGGAGTAGTTGTCCCAAACAGAGTCAGGTTAGTACAACAAAAGTTTTATGTTCATACCAAATAGGCTCTGATATTTAACAGACGCATTTGTATAGAGCAAGACTCCTTGCTCTGGACCCTGGGTAATCACAAAGGAATTGAGAGGCCATGATGTTGACATATCTCAAGTAGGGATAGTGTTACCCTCTAAGGATTGATCACAAGTTTAAACAGAATTCTGTAGTGTGAGGCATCTGATACACTGCAGGTGCCCAGCTCAGCTCTCTATTCCCATGCTCCATGCAGGATAAAGACACTGTCCTCTGCCCTGACTCAGTATTAACACACACAGAGCTCCAACTAAATAACTCACCCTTCAAAGAAGCCTTTAGAAAATATCCCTTGGAACTGAACAGGGTGGGGGGGAGGAGAATTATGCTGAGGAGCAAAAATAATACACATATGCATTTCTCTTACAATGAGGGATGTTGAGCATTTTTTCATATGCCTTTTAGCTATTCGTATGTCATCTTTAGAAAGTGGTTTTTTCAACTCATTCTCCCATCTTTTAATAGGAATGATTGTCTTTTTCCGGAACAACCGCTTGAGTTCCTTGTGGATTCTGGTTATCAGTCCCTTGTCTGATGCATAGTTTACAAAAATATTTTCCCATTCTGAGGGCTGTCTGTTCACACTAATCACTGTGTCTTTTGCCATGCAGAAACTTCTTAGTCTGATGTAATCCCACTTGTCTATTTTAGGGATCATAGACTGTGCGTTGGGAGTCTTATTTAAGAAGTTTTTCCCTACCCCAGTGTCTCCCAGAGTTTCCCCGGTGCACCTAACCCCAGTCAGAATGTCTAAGATTAAAAAAACAAAAAATGATAAGTGCTGGAGGGGGTGTGGTGAAAAGGGAACTCTCTTACACTGCTGGTGGGACTGTAAATTGGTACAACCACTGTGGAGAACAATTTGGAGATTCCTCCAAAATCTACAAATAGAACTACCATATGATCCAGCAATCCCACTCCTTGGTATCTACCCGAAGGACAGAAGAATACTTAATCGAAAAAGTGCTTGCACATCGATGTTTATTGCGGCACTTTTCATGATTGCTAAGTCATGGAAACAACCTAAATGCCCACGAACTGACGAATGGTTAGAAAAACTGTGGCACATATACTCAATGGAATACTATTCATCCATAAAAAACAACAAATCCCTGGCTTTTGAAAGGAAGTGGATGAATATGGAAGACTTACTGTTGAGTGAAGCAAGTCATGCTATGAAGGAGAGGCATTGTATGTCCCCACTTAATATATACCGAGTGTCTGCACTCTAAATGTGTATATATATATATTTGTATATATATGTATATATATATTTTTTGAAACCATTCTGCTTCTGTTGTTATAGAGTTTTAAAATTATACAAAATTATAAGACATATTTTGAACATTATCTTTAAAATTCAGTATTTTGAGATTTTGAAAGTTGTTTGTAAACTGTCAAGAATTATGGAGTATGAGCTAAAACTTTTTGCTATGTAAAGTAAATGTTTGTGGAAAAATGTAAAAATAAATAAATGAAAAAAATAATAATACACAAAGGAAAGAAGCACTTACCAAACACAAGAATGTGAAGCTCTTTGTTTAAAAAGATGTGTATGAGAGTATTTGTAATTTGATTGTCATGCACTTCATACATACTTTGAAAAACTATTATGTGTTATAGAGATGTGAAATGACTGAATATAAATGAGAAATTATAAAATAAAATACAAAAAATACAACTTGTCTTCAAAAACTTCATTGAAAATGTACGTTTAAAAATGATCTACTCCAGGAATCAGCAGTTAGCGTAATGGCTATATCACTGGACTCCCACGTAATTGACTGCAGTTCGCGTCCTGGACTCAGTGGCTCTCTGTGTCTGTCTGGCGAGTGCACACGCCCTATAGCGAAAACTTCTCCAAAAAAAAAAAAAAAAGAAAAAGATCTATTCCTGGGACCAGCAGTTAGTGTAATGGCTATGTCACTGAACTCCCACATAATTGACTGCGGTTCGCGTCCCGGACCCGGTGGCTTAAACCTCACGCCTGGCATGTGTGCGTGCATGCCCAAGATCCTGAGAGGAGAACAGAGGAGAAGGGATTGCGGCGTGGCCATCCCCCCAGGGGGTGATTTCTCACTTTCTGTCTCTCTGTCTCTGTCTGATGAGTGCAAGCACCCTATACCAAAAACCTCTCAAAAAATTATCTATTCCAAAATCTTTTGCACAAAATAAATTTTTACTATAATTCCTTTTCTCCATCAACTTTTCAGTCTCCTTGTACATTTTCTATTGAATGTGTTTCACTTTGACCAAACAGAAAGTAACAAACATTACCATCCTAGGTAAGGGGCCATATGTACTTATAAACTTGCATTGCTGCAACACACAAGCTATTGGTTAGTTTTCACATTCCCAGATGGAAACAGATATTCACACACCAGCCCAGCACCTAAAACAATGCTAAAAAAATATAAAAACTAAGTCATCATGTAACATTCCAAGCGATATAATATTCCCAGGACCTAGTGCCCAATACAATTTTATCTACCTGCTGTTGTAATACTTATGTGAAAGAGCTGTTGCTCTGGGAGGGAGACATGTGGCAGAGACAGTGAGTGGAGAGAGCAGAAAACCTTGGTATCAGTCTGCCAGTGTGCTGGCCAGTCTGTGCAGGTGCTGGCACTCGTAAATGGTGAGTCTTGATTTAGAATTGAATATTGTACTGGTTTTTAAAATGATCACAAATTTATAGTGAAATTTTAGTCACCCAGCTTTTCTTAAGATTCGTTTCTTTTGGAGCCAGCAGGTGGCATGGTGGTTAAGAGTTCTGGACTCCCACGTGGCTGACCATGGTTCGAGTCCTGGACCTGGTGAGTTGTTTTCTCACTTTCCCCCTCTTTCTCTGTATCTCTCTCTCTCTCTGCTCCTCTTTGGGAAAATTAAAATAAATAACTAAATATAGTTAAATAAAATAATTATTTAAAAAATTCCTTTATTTCTTCAATGTCAGTTTGTGTGTGTGTGTGTGTGTTTTGTTTTGTTTTCACGATTTTGGCCATAGGGCACATACACTTGCTGGAGAGACACTGAAAGGAAAAGTGAGAAATTATCCCCTAGAGGGGATGAGGATGCCACAATCCCTTCTCCTCATTCTCCTCTTGGGATTTGGGGCACACACACACATATGTGCTCAGCGCGAGTTTCACATAGCTAAATTTAGGACTTGAACCGCAGTTGACCATAAGAGAGTCCAGAACCCTAACAACCACACCACCTGATGACCCCTTAGATGTCTATTTTAAGGTACAATTTTATCCCTTACTGTACAGCCACTATTTTATTCTCTCTGTACCTCATATCCTGACTACCATACAGAGTAGGTGATCAATTATTTAACATGTGTTAAATAATAATGCACAAACCAGTATCTGCTTAAACTATTAATTTCCATTCCTTTTGAGCCTTGTGTTTCTGTTATGCCAATTAGGACTGAACTGCAATGGTTCTAACTCATCTTATAACCGTGGCTCACTGTTTTTAAGTGTTGAATCCCTGGCCATGGCTTCGCCTCTTCCCAGCCCAGCCTCCTTCCCTCCTGGGAGGGGTTTGTTCTCTGCTCAACTGCACAGCAGTGTGTCCTACACTACTCAGTGCCCATGCTTTAGAAATGTTCCAAAAATTTTTAGAGAATTGTTGTGGAATTGTTCCTTGCCCACTTAATTTAGACAGTTATTTCTTGTCATATGCTCACAGGTGATAGTTAAAGAAAAACTTAGAAGATTTTATACTAAGAAGTTAATGGACAGAGTCACCCTGTTTGAAATGTTCTTCTCTCATGTCACTTGAGTCAGGACTTCTGGCTTAGTGCACAGGTCAACTGTGCGTTGCAGAAACTGTGAAACAGCACTGTGTGATGTAGGACTATAGAGGGAAGCCAAATGCTAATTGAGATGGAATGATGGAATTCTTGCCATGATTCCCTGAGCACTCTGGGAAACTGATTCCTGTTCTAATTCTGCAGCGTGAGTTGAGCAATGAACTCAGAGCAGACACCAGGACAGAGCCTGAGAGCAATGATCAAGGGCTTATAATAGTCTTGGGTACCCCATGCTCTAGACTACAATAATATTATACAATCAAATGATGCTGGATTTGGTGAGGCATGGCTACCCAGGCTGAGGTCATTGGTAGCACTTATGTATAGAATGATCCAAACTTGTGCTCTAATATGCAGTGGTCTGGTTCAGAAGAGACTCAACGAGGTTTCCAGAAGTTCTGATGTAATCTTAAGGATTCCCATATTCACACGAAGAGCCCTGTGTTGGAGAGGGAACCTTAAATCTTGTGTCATTGCCGGGGTCCTGCCTCGGCTGGGGTGGGTTGACTTGTCGGAGGCAGAGCAGGAAAGGAAGAAGACTGAGGTCTCGGTGCCATTTTTATGCACGTCCTCAGTCGGACACCCCCAGAGATCGCTCTCTGAGGAGTGACAACTGCTAGGAATCATCGTGCCTTCTTATTGAAAATGTGTTACATGCAAGTAAATGGGTGAGGGGCTACGTGTTCTAATTATTAGTTTAATAGGGATCATAGATTTCATTTAGGGTTGGATTAAGGGTGGGTCTGTTGAGGTTTCGCAGCTGTTCGTTTGATGTAGGTGGGTCTCCATGGAATGCAGTTTTGGGAAAGCGGTTCCAGTAAGCAGAGATAATTATCAGCTGATGCGGCAGCAGCCATCTTGTGATTAATGAACACGATGCTGAGAAAAGAAAATCTCAAGTATAGATATTAGTTCTTATGGATTTTAATAAAGAATGATATTTATATAGTTTTATAGGGATTTAAAACTCAATTTAAGGAATCCTAATATATTTATCTATTTCATTTGGTGAGGGTAGGAGTGTCCTGGGCCAGTTTTGGCCTAATCCTATTTTATGTAAAAAAAAAAATTATCTTTAAGTTTATGTTAAATATATCTTGAAGGGCCTTCTAATAATCAAAATTATTTCTGCCTAAATAGAACTTCAGCCCACCCTCTATTGTGACCATGGAAATAAAGCATTGTAATTAACAGTAGGTAATCAGGGCCAAGGGGAGTAGTCGGGAGACTTTTGGGAAAATCTCATCACATACTTAAGAGAGTTATGTAATTTTTTATAGTAGCATATTAGGGAGTCAGAGGGGGGTCACTTCTCAGAAAGGCTACCAGTTTCCAAAGCAAATAGCAAGCTGCCTTGCCGACATGCTAATTCCACCTAAGTTTTATTTCTAAGTCGGGAAGACACACAGCCTTGCCAACATACTGACCCGACCTAAGAGGTAAAGGTCCAAAGCTCAAGACAAATCCTGGGGCCCTACCGGGTCGGACTCCTCCATGTCATGAGTAATGTTGCTGACCTCTCTCCAACATACACTAACTGTGCCACTTGTCTTGTACATCATTAAAACAACTAAATTTGATTTGTCCTTGTTGTTCTCACTTAGTTCATTAGTGAGAATGAAGTGAAGGAATTAACTCCTCTATAGTGTCCTCGTGTTGCAATCCACTCCCCATCTCAGAAGGCAAGCATTATGATCACACATGTCCAGTGTGTAAAGAGAGACCTTGGGATGAGGACCCAGGACTTCCTCTTATGGCTTCAGCATATAGAGCCCTGCTCTGCTGGCCTGAGCTAATGGAAGGGCTATTGTTTTTGAGTTTTGTTTGTTTGGCCAATTCAGCAAGAATTAAAGAAAAATTCTTTCTGACTCATGATAATCTTAGATTTTCCACTCAGTCCTCTGTGTTCTCATCTATTTAACAAGATAATTTGAAACATAGTTATTAAACAGCCACACAGGGTCACAGAATTACCATTTCAGATTTTGGAGGGAAACTAGAAGTCGTCTAGACCAGGGGGTATATTTGCCTTTGATGCAAGAGTCATCCATTGATGCTAAAACATCTACATAAAAGTTTGAGGCTGAGAGGATATTTACACAATTTTAAAGAACTCTCTCTCCAAAAGAAGATCATTATAATTCAGACGGTAAAATAAAAGCTTTGTAGATGAGTAATCTGGCAGATTCACATTCTGAATCAAAAAAATCGACATTAATCGCGTTAGTGATAGGATAAATTGCCAGCAAGTGCCTCATGACATGATGTACTGGGACAAGCACAAAATCATTCATGGGTTCCTCCTAGCAAAACTGTAGAACTTGAATCAGGTGGAAACATCAGACAAACTCAAACTGATGGATGTTCTACAAAATGCTCGGCCTGGGGAACCAGCAGTTAGCGTAATGGCTATGTCGCTGGACTCCCACGTAGTCGACCGCGGTTCGCGTCTCGGACCCGGTGGCTTACAACTCACGCCGGGCGCGTGTGCGTGCGTGCCCAAGATCCCGAGAGGAGAATGGAGGAGAAGGGATTGCGGCGTGACCATCCCCCCTGGGGGGTGATTTCTTGCTTTCTGTCTCTATGTCTCTCTCTGTCTGTCTGGCGAGCGCACACGCCCTATAGCGAAAAACCTCTCCAAAAAAAAAAAAAAAAGTGCTCGGCCTGGAATTATTAGAAACTTTAACATCTGGAATACAGAGCGTGACTAAGGAACTAATCCAGGAGAAAGGAAACTAAAGATGAGTGACTTGATACAACATGTTTTCTGGATCGCTTTAGCTTTTTTTTTTTTTTTTTTTTTGTATAAAGAACATTATTGGAATAGTTGCTTGAATCTGAAGAATATAGTTTAGATTACAGTATCTATGGATACTGTAAATATAAACCTGTGTTTATCCTCTGGTTTTGATAACTGCATTATTGTTGCATAAGAGGGTGGCTTTTTTAAAAAAGAAGTGTATGTAATATATGTAAGGTAATGGAGCATGTCTCTGCAGCTCATGTTGACACTGGCTCAGGGGAAAACACATACATAGACACATATTCACACACATGTATGAGAGAGAGGGAGAGGAGAGGGGGAGAAGATAAAGCAAATATAATGATAAAATTTGGGGATCTAAATAATGGGCATGTATATATTATTTGCATCACTTTTCCAGCTTTTTTTGTATATCTAAAATTATGTCTAAATTTTTAGAAGTTAATTTGATGAAGCTTCTAGGGATATTTCATAGAACAGAAAGTTAAAAATTAAGTCATATTTAACTGATTTATGTTTAAAAGTTTTCAGTGTTTTATGTTAGGGCAAATAAAACTTGTGATTCAATAGGAATGATCTCTTGCAACAAAATGAATTTAGTTTTTTGACTTGTTCAGAGACTAAGTAAAGTTATGTAACATTAAGCTCATCCATGAAGGTCTCAGTGGGCATAATAACTTTGTAAAGCAGAAAGAGAACAGAACTGCAAATCAGAAGACCAGGAGTTTACTTTTAGTACTGCCATTCACTAAGGTAATGTCAAAATCCGGGCCCATGGCTACAAAGTCAGCCATATAAAGAACAGTGAATCAACTGGGGAGAAGATAGACACAGGCCTAGTTGGGAGGACATTTTAGTGAACGTTAGAGGAAACCTATTATGATCAAATTGAAAGAGATTTTCTAAACCCTTGTAAACTTACATGCATTTATTAATTTTAATATTGCCATATGCTTCTTTGTACTGACAAGTGGTAAAATGCTTATAACAAAAAAGTGTATGTGTGTATTTAAAGAACAGAGAAGTCGAGATTATAAAACACTCATGCATTTTTCAACATTTGCCCACCAAAAAAGAAAGGGGAAAAAAAGAAATGGATATTCAAGGTGGCTGTGACTGTTTTCCTTCCCAGTGAAGAAAATATTTGAATTATATAAACCTTGCTATAAAGAATAGTTACTAAATTTTTTAATGTTTATATTAAACAGATATGTCAGAATTTAGCTATTCATTTACACGTTATCCTTAAACAATTGACATTTAATATTTAATACAATTATAGCTTACTTGAGAGGAACGTCAGTCACTAAGTTTCCTTAAAGTTGGATTAGTATGATTACTATTGATTCAAATGACAGTGATGACCTACCTGTACGTTACAATGACCGTGTCTCACAGTAGAAGCTATGACATGGCACAGCGCAGTGCAATGGAGACCAGCAGGTGCTGTCAGTAGGGCTCATTAGATAATTTTTAGTAGCTCATTTTAAACTCACAATGGTGACTCTCAGATTTTAATCAGAAAACTGACTTTTATTTCTCTATTTTTTAAAAAACGCATTTATTTAATTTTATTTAGTATTATTATTTTTAATTTGATGAGACAGAGAGTAAGAAAGCAAGCCACCAGGTCCAGGACTCAAACCACAGTCAGCCATGTGGGAGTTCAGTGCCTTAACTACCATGCCACCTGCCAGCCCCAAGAACTGATTTTTCAGTCACCTTTGTTGATAGACAGGAATTGAAGGTATCCATTATAAAGTGCCATTTTACTTCAAAAATACAGCTAGTTAGCACTTTTAAATTCTCTCGTTTCCTTTACTTCTTTCATTTCCTTTTCTCCCCCCCTCCCACTCTTTCTCTTTTTTGCTTTGGTCTGGCTCCGTTCCTTTCTCTTCTCTCTTTATTCCCGTGAAAGAATTAACTTGGTTTACAAGAGAAGCCAAGAAACTACCATTAGGTAAAATATAAAAACAAAGAAAAAACTAAATTAGGAAAAGAGAAATAAAAATATGGTTGTGATAATGATAAACAAACTTTCAATAAATAAAATATATTATTCAGTATTATGGAATATAGAGATTAGAGAAAGCAAAGTAAGTTATATGAATATTACTTGGAAAAAGAAAGAAATAGTTTTTTTCTCATGGGGAGGGGAATTTTGTTGTTTTTTGCATTTAAACAAAAATTCTAACAAAGGATTCAAGACAGAGATAAAGCACTATTCTTTTTTTTTTTTTTAATTATGAAAAGAGCTTGGAGCAACATACCAAAACATGAATTTTTAAACCACCTTTTACAAAACTGATTTTAGTGGCAATTGAGAATTAATCCAGACTCATATCATTCCAGAGTCTGATAATACCATGAAAGTATTCAGATCTCAAAGAATCTGAACACTAAAATTCTTAAAACCACAGAAAAGAGTGACATAGTATGATCTTTTCTTAAACAATACTTGATTTTGTTAAAGTTTTGGTATCCATTGGCAAAATATTGGTGGTTAGATTTTACAAAAAGAAAATATATGGAATTTTCATAGCCTCTATTAAGCTAGGCTTTCTCAAATTTTTTCTTTGAATTCTCCACTCCCCCTTCTTCACATTCCCACATATATGTGACTGCACTTTCAACTGATGCCAAGACATAACACAGACATTTTTAAATCATGAGGTGAAGTGGCAGATTGATGCAGAGTACAATTCATTCCAAAATGCCTTGGATGAGAATGTGACCCAATAAATGGCAAATGAAGCCCAGCTTCTGTGTCTCAGGAGCAGGGTGCTGCAGTGTCATCTTGGGGCCACCTTGGAGGACTGGGTTTAGATCTAGACCAATCTGAAAAAGCTGATCTGGCCAGGGTGCACTTAAAATATTTGCAACCAAGAGGATGGAACATGAAGTAGGATGATATGGAAAAATTCTCTCAAAAATGCCTCTCTCTCTCTCTTTCTTCCCCTATCATTCTGTCTCCTTCTCTCATAAAAAAGAAAAAGAAATGAAGAATCAGGGGCCAGCAGGTGGCTGGGGTGCTGGACTCCCACATGGCCAACCATAGATCCAATCTTGTATCTGGGAACTTGCTTTCTCACTTTCCCTCTCTCTGTCTCTCTCAGATCAAGTTGAAATAATATGATGAATAAAATTAAATAAAATAATTCTAAATAAATAAATAAAAAGAAATGAAGAATAAAACTTTGTCCAGAAAAAGATATTTTTATTTATTTTCTGTAGCCAAGCTTGTCTTAGCAAATACAGTCTGTAGGGCTGACTTTACATCCTGATTCCTCAGGCTGTAGATGAGGGGGTTCAATGTGGGGCGTACAAGATTCCTGAAGATTTGAATTGCAGCACAAAATAAGGGGCTGGAATTGAGCTGAAGAAAGGTGACATCACTAGCCCATAAGCACAAAGAATTGCAATAAGGGACACGCGCCTGGGCGCGCCGGGTGGCACAGGCCAGGACTCGCTGCTCACAAGTCTTTGGGCATAGGCCTGCTCCAGCGTTCCCTTTGGTTTCCAATGCTGCGGAGCTCATGTCTGTGTGGCAATAACATCCGACGGCTGCCTGCCATCATGCCCGCCACCAGAAAGGCCACTACTGCGATTTTCCTTCATGGATTGGTCGATACCAGCAGGTGGCATGGAGGTTAAAGTGCTGGATCCCACACGGCGAACTCCATGGATTGAATCCTCCACCTGGCAGCTGAAAAACACACCATGCATAAATGGGCAGAAGCCTTTGCAGGTATCAGAAGCTCACATATCAAATATATCTGCCCGCATGTGCCAGTAATGTCTGTTACATTAAATATGATCATGTCTATGCCTTCTTGGTTTGATATTACTGGACTTTTCCCAGATTCACACAGGAGGACGACCCTGGAATTAATCAGGAAGTAGAAAATGTAAAAGCTTTGATAGATGAAGAGGTGAAGAATGGCATTCCTCCTAACAGAATTATTTTGGGAGGATTTTCTCAGGGTAGAGCTCTGTCTGTACATGTTGCTCACCACGCAGCAGAGGATGGTGGAGTCACTGTGCCCAGTTGGTGGCCCCCACTTCTGGCCTCCTTTCCACAGAGTCCTATCAGTGGCCTTAATATAGAGATTTCTATTCTTCAAGGCCATGGAGATGGTGACCTTTTAGTTCCCTTAATGTCTGGTTCTTTTACCATTGAAAAACGTAAAACATTGGTAAATCCCACCAGTGTAAACTTTAAAACCTACAAAGACATGATGCACAGTTCATGTCAGCAGGAAATGATGGAAGTCAAGCAATTTATTGACAAACTTCTACCTCCAATTGAACGAAGTCACGAGGAGGCCTCGTGTAGCAGTACACCAGCATCATTGTAGTAGAGTTTACATATTTTCCCATGCGCAATTTGAAAATTCTGATGTTTACAATGTTAAAGTGTTTTGCAAATGCACACCACTGACACAGACTAAATAATGTCTCCTGAGAAGTTTATGATATTTTAAGTATCTATACAGGTATTTGAATAATATTGATCCAGAATATACTAGTATTAAAATAAGTGAAGAAGCTACTAGTTTCTTTTTCTCAAATGTAATTCAGAAAAATAATAAAATATTTCAATCAGATTTTTTATTACATCATTTGAAAATTACTAGTATGCTTAAGGTGAAATTTGTCTAGGTATAGTAAGCAGTTAAGATATAAGCGATTTTTTTTTGAATCTAACTTTTATTCCCAGATGATAAGCCAAAAATAATTACAGATAAATAATTAAGAAAATGTTTTATAACTTTTACAACCAAGCTCAAACATCTGTGCAATTAAGTATAAAAAATTGCCTAATATCAGAATACCACACTCAAAATATATTGCAGGAACAACAACAACAACAAAAACCCACACAGTTTAAAAATTAAAGACTCAACATTCTAATACATTTCACATTTGGGCATCTCAAAATTTGCCCTCATACAAAATATACTACCAAGTAATTATCAAAATAAAATATGATATTGTCAAATATGAAATATGGAGACTTATAAGAAATCATGTTTTCACTTTTTCAGTACATAGGAAGTAAATGTGGTTTGAAATTTTCCATAAGTATTATGCAATTCCAGAGATTCTAATAGTAGAAATAATTTTATTTTGATCGCTAATAAAAGTAAATATTTACAGGTTATATCATGCAAAAAAATTATTTTATGTGAAGAATTGGAAAACTGAGTAAGTGTACAAAAGAAGAAATAAAAATAGAGGTACAAAGCAAGCTGGTATCATGGTGCTTAAGGGGGTAGTCTCCCACATGACCCAAATGATTACATGAGCCCCAAACAAAATGACTTTGAAAATACACCAGGAGTTTGTATATTGTGTAAAATCATGATAGGAGGAAAAAATGGTACAGAGGGCATTGTGGCATGACTATTTCAATGAGGTGGTGCTGTCTTGCTTTCTTTCTGTGAGTGTGTGTGTCTAGTGAGCGATTTTGTCCTCTTGAAAATTAAAAAAAGAAGAAAAAGAAAAATTGATGACAGCAGCTGGCATGGTTGTCAAGGTGCTGGACTACCAAATGACCAATTGCAAGAGTCCTAGATTTTGTGGCTTTTTTTCTCATGTTCCCTCTCTCTCTCTGTCTCTCTTGGTGAGTACACATAGTCTATAGTAATGTAAAAAATAATACTAAGTAAAATTAAATAAATATTTAAAAAAATGAATAGAGAAAGAAAAGATTTAGGATGCATATATGTGGGTACCAAACTTGTTCCTGAGAGAGAAGTCAAGAATATCTGCTGAATCATGTCTTAGAAAGAGGTTGTGTAAGAAAAAACTGTGAGATTGAATATTTTTCTAAGAATTATTCATTTTATTTATCAGTATTATTATTATTATTATATTGTTGCTAAAACTTGGTACAGTTCATGCACACTCACCATGGAGAGACCAGAAAGAGAGAAAGAGAAAGGGAAAGTGAGAATGCAAGTCACCAGGTCTGAGACTCAAGCTGCAATAAATCTTATGGGAGTCTAGGATATTAACTTCCATGCCCCATTCTAATTCTTAGAAAAAATATTGGGGTGTTGGAAGAATTATGACATATTTTTTCTCTGCAAAAATGTGTAATCACTTTTTTTTACTTACATTTTTTAAATACATTCAATCACATTATTTAGCTTACAAGGTGATCATTTCAATATATGAACATTTCTCCCTGGTCGAGTTGATCAAAATATAACAACACTATCTCCCTATCTCAACAATACTGTCTTAGTATCCCTCCTCCAAATGTTCTTCCCCAGGCCCAACTCCTCCACACACCCCACATCTGGCATTCACACCCACCTCTTGTGTTTGTACATCCTTTAGCCCGTCAGTTTCAGTTATAGAGTGTGGACTTTTGGTATATATTAAGTGGGGACATACAGTGTCTCTCCTTCATAGCCTGGCTTGCTTCACTAAGCAGTAAATCTTCCATATTCTTCCACTTTCTGTCAAAAGCCAGGGTTTTGTTGTTCTTAATGGCCGAATAATATTCCATAGAGTATATGTGCCACAGTTTCTCAATCCATTCAGCCGTACGGGGGCATTTGGGTTGGTTCCATGTCTTAGCAATCATGAAAAGTGCCACAATAAACATTGATGTGCAAGCACTTTTCCAATGAGAAATTTTTCTGTCCTTTGGGTAGATGCCAAGAAATGGGATTGCTGGATCATATGGCAGTTCTATTTGTAGATTTTTGAGGAATCTTCAAATTGTTTTCCACAGTGGTTGGACTAATTTACATTCCCACCAGCAGTGTAAGAGAGTTCCCCTTTCACCACACCCCCGCCAACACTTATTATTATTATTTTTAATCTTAGCCGTTCTGACTGGGGTTAGGTGGTATCTCATTGTTGTTTTGATCTGCATTTCCCTTACGATGAGGGATGTTGAGCATTTTTTATGAGCATTTTTATGCCTTCTGGCTATTCGTATGTCATCTTTATTGAGTGTTCTTTTCAACTTCTTCTCTCATCTTTTAATAGGGTTCATCATCTTTTTTCCAAACAGCTTCTTTCGTTCCTTATGTATTCTGGTTATCAATCCCTTATCTGGTGCATAGTTTACAAAAATATTTTCCCATTCTGAGGGCTGTCGATTCACACTACTTAACTGTGTCTTTTGCCATGCAGAAACTTCTTAGTCTGATGTAATCCCATTTGTCTATTTTGGGGATTATCGACTGTGTTTTGGGGGTCTTATGTAAGAAGTCTTTTCCTACCCCAATGTCTCCCAGAGTTTTCCCAGTGTTTTCTAGAAGCAGTTTAATAGTTTGGGGTCTTAGATTTAGATCCTTGATCCACCTTGACTTGATTTTTGTCAAAGGTGAGAGATAGGGGTTCAGATTCATCTTTCTACAGGTGGAAATCCAGTTTTTCCAGCACCATTTGCTGAAGAGGTTTTCCTTTTCCCACTGGATTGACTGGTACCCCTTGTCAAAAATCAGTTGACTGAATGATTGGAAATTTATTCCTGTAGACTCAATTCTGTTCCATTTATGCATGCTATGACTTAGTTTTATTACAAAATTTCTTGGTCACCATGCAGTGTCTGTATTTTTATGTATGTATCCATATATAAATAATGGCTATAATACATAATAATAACAAAATGGTATTACATTATTTCTGATAATAGGGACAATCCTTTGAAGTGTCAATAAAGAATATATTGCTCTCTTCAAAATTAAATTGCAACGAGGTGGGCACTGCAAGTTGAGAAAGCCCAATGCTTGCCTTCTGCTGAGCGGATCTTTGACATGAAGACCCCAGTGAGAATGCAGGAAACAAATATAAGGAATAAACATGTAAAAGCCAAAAGACCAATATTTGTAAAACCTACCCTCTGGGATACAGATGTGTCCTTGCAGGCTAGAGGTAACACTGCAGGTATAACCCAGAAGTAATAGGCCACATCTTTAGACCCACAGAAGGGTAACTGGAAGGGGAGGGAGGCTAGAATAACAGCATGCACAAGACCACTCAGCAAGGAGCCTGTGGCTAAGATGGAACAGACCCTGGGATTCATGATGACCGTGTACCTCAGGGGGTCACAAATGTCTACATAGCAGTCCAAGGCCATCACCATGTACAGAAAGCCCTCAGTGCAGCCCAGGAAATGGAGGAAGAAGAGCTGCAATAAATTGCAATAAATATCAATATGCCCTGGAAAGATATTCTTTGACTGTGCCCTGAAAGGTATGACAGCATCTTGGGAACAGTTGTTGAAGAGAGCCCCAGGTCCAAGATGGAGAGGATTCCCAAGAAAAAATACATGGGAATTTGAAGTCGAGAGGAGAGGATCACCATGAGGATGCGCACATTTCCCAAGAGGGTGCACTAATTATCAACAAGAACTGGAATAAAAGGGTTGTCTCTAGGCCCTCTGACTCAGAGATCCCCCGCAGGATGAATTCAGTCACCGTTGTGCGATTTCTCTTTTTTATGGAAGAATCAGCTCTTGGGTGTCTGTGAAAAGAAATATGTGGTTAAATTAGTAATACATTAGCAGTGCTTAGAGCAATAAAATGGAGAAGCAGCCCAAGACCTAGGCGGAGCTCCCTGACAGAGCCACAGTGCTCTGCCGGTGTCTCCCTCTGAGCACCTCTGCAGGGCAGCCTGACTGTGGACGCCCCTCAGCACAGCCTCAGGACTGGCCACCCTGCTTCCATTCCTCTGGTACAATATTGAGTTACACTAATTGCAAATGACACCTGTGACAAATGTAAAGTCTCAATATCTTCATAACAGCAAAGACCTCATCCAGATACTTATATTCATCTGAGAGCTGGTTATGTTAACCCTGCAGTCATTTACTATCAAGTCAGTCACACAAACAAAGATATGACATCTTCCCACATTGTCTTCCTGGGCATGAGGGTCAGCCACAAGAAACCAGCCAAAAGAATGATCTCAGATGTCTCTTAATGAACAGAAAACTACATAACAAGACTCGTCCCCAGAGTCATCAGTCTCTAGTTTGCTTCTATAACTGGCACCTTCTTCTCATTCTCCAATGTTTTAGTTGTCCAACAAGGTCCAAGTTAAGCAACACCCTAATTTTGTGCTGCTGAAGATACAATTAAGGGAGCAAAAACTTTTGAATAAATTTATTCTAAAAAGTTCTGAAATAATTTTTGCTTGTTTAAACTATTGAGAGATTTTTAAATAATAAGTGTATAAATGCATTCTATTGCCTAAACTATCAAGTATCTGTCATCTCTCTGTACCCATCCATCTGTCCATCTCCTCTTGTGCTGGTGCTTTTGAAGGGAGAGAGAGAGGGAAGCCCAAGGTAAAAATTGAAGGAAGAAACTAGGGCACTTCCATGGTGAGCAGGGAACATGGCAGGCCGATGCCTTTGCATGGTATTTGCCTTCCCTCTCCAGCAGAAAGAAGGAGCCTCCCCTGCTTGCATCCCAATCAGCCTGCGGTCTGTGAGCACAAGGCCTGAATCCTCTTTACTGTCACTTGCAGATAAAATGTCACAAATCTAAATGTGCTCAGCTTCTTTACAGTTTATCCCTGTGTGACTGTAGGAGCTGCAGTAATTTCCAAAGGCAGGAGATTTTAAATAACTTTGGCCTTCCTTTGGGTATTAATCTTCCAAGTCAGGACCTTTCTGAGCAAGGGAGCAATTAACCTCTTTGTAGAATTTGAAATTAGAAATAAGTGAAGGAGACAGAAAAATAGAGAAAACTTAAGATAATTTTTTCCCATTTTTTCTTTCATTTTCTTTTATATATTCAATCACATTATTTAGCTTAGAAAATGAATATTTTAACAGGTGAACATTTCTCCCTACTCAGTTGCCAAAACTATAAAATATGTTCAACAGATAATACCACATTTCTTTGTCTCATTAATGCATTGCCTCCCTATTTTTCTTCTAAACGTCCTTATTCAGACACTACTCTTTCACACACACTATATCTGGTATTTGCATCTATATACTGTGTTTCTATATCCTTTAGTCAATCAGTTTCAGTCATAGAGTGCGGACACTCAGTATATATTATGTGGGGACATACAATGCCTCTCCTTCAAAGCCTGGCTTGCTTCACTCAGCAGTAAATCTTCCATATTCATCCACTTCCTGTCAAAAGTCAGGTTTTTTATGGCTGAATAGTATTCCACAGAGCATATGTGCCACAGTTTTTCTATCCATTCATCTGTTAGTGGGCATTTGGGCTGGTTCCATGACTTAGCAATTGTGAATAGTGTTGCAATAAATATCAATATGCAAGCACTTTTCCAATGAAAAATTCTTCTGTCCTTTGGGTAGATACCAAGGTGTGGGACTGCTGGATCATATGGTAGTTCTCCTTGTAGATTTTTTTTTTTTTTTTTTGGAGAGGTTTTTGCTATAGGGTGCGTGCGCTCGCCAGACAGACAGAGAGAGACAGAGAGATAGAAAGTAGGAAATCACCCCCCAGGGGGGATGGCCACGCCGCAATCCCTTCTCCATTCTCCTCTCGGGATCTTGGGCACGCACGCACACGTGCCCGGCGTGAGTTTAAGCCACCGGGTCCGGGACTCGAACCGCGGTCGACTACGTGGGAATCCAGCGACATAGCCATTACGCTAACTGCTGGTCCCTCCTTGTAGATTTTTGAGGAATCTCCAAATTGTTCTCCATAGTGGCTGGACCAATTTACATTCCCACCAGCAGTATAAGAGAGTTCCCCTTTCAACACACCCCTGCCAGCACTTATCATTTTTATTTTTTAATCTTAGTCATTCTGACTGGAGTTAGGTGGTATCTCATTGTTGTTTTGATCTGCATTTCCCTTACAAGGAGGGATGTTGAGCATTTTTTCATATGCCTTTTGGCTATTCGTATGCCATCTTTAGAGAGTGGTTTTCTCAACTACTTCTCCAGTCTTTTAATAGGATTGATCATCATTTTTTTTGGAACAGCTGTTTGAGTTTCTTGTGAATTCTGGTTATAACTCCCTGATCTGATGCATAGTTTAGAAAAAATATTTTCCTATTCTGAGGGTTGTCTATTCACATTAATTACTGTGTCTTTTGCCATGCAGAAACTTCTTAGTCTGATGTAATCCTACTTGTCTATTTTTGGTATTATTGACTGTGCTTTGGGGATCTTATTTTTTTTTAATTTATTTTTTAAAAATTATTTATTTTATTTATTCATTCATTTATTTCCTAATTTGACCAGAGAGAAACAGAGGGTGAGAGTGAAAGAGAGAGGAAGTGAGAAAGCAAGCCACCAGATTCAGGACCTGAACCCTGGTCAGCCATGTGGGGAGTGTCCAGCACCTTAACCACCACGCCACCTGCTGGTCCCCCTGGGGATCTTATTTAAAAAGTCTTTCCCTACTCCCTTTACCAGAGTTTCCTCAGTGTTTTCCAGTAGTAGTTTTATAGTTTGAGGTCTTAGATTTAGATCTTCGATCCACCTTGACTTGATTTTTGTCAAAGGTGAGAGGTAGGGGTTCAGACTCATCTTTCTGCAAGTTGAAATCCAGTTTTTCCAGCACCATTTGCTGAAGAGGTTTTCCTTTTCCCACTGGATTGACTAGTAGCCCTTGTCAAAAATCAGTTGACCAGGGAACCAGCAGTTAGTGTAATGGCTATGTCGCTGGACTCCCACGTAGTCGACCGTGGTTCGCGTCTCGGACCCAGTGACTTACAACTCACACCGGGCGCGTGTGCGTGCGTGCCCAAGATCCCGAGAGGAGAATGGAGGAGAAGGGATTGTGGCATGACCATCCCCCAGGGAGGTGATTTCTCGCTTTCTATCTCTCTGTCTCTCTCTGTCTGTCTGGCGAGCGCACGCGCCCTATAGCGAAAACCTCTCCAAAAAAAATCAGTTGACTGTATATTTGAGAATTGATTTCTGGGGACTCTATTCTGTTCCATTTGTCCACCTGTCTGTTTCTGTGCCAGTACCACCCTGTATTGATTACCACAGCTTTATAGTATATTTTTCGATCAGAGAGTGAGATGCCACTTACTCCACTCTTCTTGGGCAGAATTGCTTTGACAATTCAGGGTCTTTTATGATTCCAGACGTGAAGAATGTGTCTGGTACTTTGATTGGCATTGCATTAAATATGTATATTAACTTGGGTAAAATTGCCATTTTGATTATATTAATTCTTCCAATCCAGGAACATGGGATGTCCTCCCACTTTTTTGTGTCATTTTCAATTTCTTTTTTTAGCTTCTCATAATTTGCATTGTGGAGGTCTTTAACTTCTTTAGTTAGATTTATTCCTAAGTATCTTATAATTTTTGTGGCTATGGTAAATGGAATGAATTTTTTCAGTTCTATCTCAGTCTGCCTGTTGTTTGTATATAGAAATATTATAGATTTCTGTATATTGATTTTGTATCCTGCAAGTTTACTGTATTCATGTATTACTTCCAGAAATTTTTTCATGGAAACCATTAGGTCTTGTATGTATAAAATCATGTCATCTGCGAATAGAGAGAGTTTCACCTCTTCTTTCCTATTTGAATGTCTTTAATTTTTCCTCTTTTCTGATTGTGTTGGCAAGGACTTCCAGTATTATATTGAAAAGGAGTGGAGAAAGTGGGCATCCTTGTCTTGTACCCATTATTAGTGGGAAAGATTTCAACTTTTTTCCATTCAGGGTGATGTTTGCTATGAGTTTTTCATAGATAGCTTTATTGTGTTGAGAAATGACCCATCTATGCCAATTTTGCTGAGTCTTAATCATGAAGGGATGTTATATCTTATCAAATGTTTTTTTCTGCATCAATCGATATGACCATATTGCTTTTATCTTTACTCCTGTTAATATACTGTATTACATTTATGGTTTTGCATATGTTGAACCAACCTTGCATTCCTCAAATAAAGCCTACCTGATCATGATGTATATTTTTTTATAAGTTTTTGGATATGATTTGCTAGAATCTTGCTGAGAATCTTTGCATCTATATTCATTAGAGATATTGGTTTATAGCTTTCCTTCCTTGTCTTGTCCCTATCTGTTTTAAGGATAAGGGTGATAGAGGTTTCATATAATGAATTAGGGAGAGATTCACCCTTTTGGATCTTTAGAAATAACTTGAGCAGAACAGAGGTTAACTCTTCTTTGAAAGTTTTATAGAATTTAGAGGTGAAGGCATCAGGGCCAGGGTACTTCTTTGTTGGGAAGTTATTTATTACTGATTCAATCTCCTGGCTATTATGGGCCTATTCAGACTTTCTATATCCTCCTGGCTCAATCTTGGTAGATTATATGTGTCCAGGAATTTGTCCATCTCATCCAGATTGTCTTGTTTCTTGGCATATAGTTGTTCATAGTATCTTCTAATGAGGTTTTGTGTTTCAACTGTGTCTATTGTTTTATTGCCTGCTTCATAGCAGATTTGATTCACCTAGTTTCTTTCTCTCTTCTTCTTAATAGGTCTTGCTAGTGGTGTATCGATTTTGTTTATCTTTTTGAAGAACCAGCTTTTACTTTAATTTATTTTCTGTGTAGTTCATTTATTTTATATTTCATTTATTTCTGCTCGTATCTTTATTATTTCCTTTCTCTTGGAGTTTTTATTTTTTGGATTTTTTTTTTTGGTGTTGCTTTTCCAATTCTCTAAGGCATGATGTTATGTGATCAATTTGCCTTCTTTCCATCTTCCTCTTATGTGCACTAATTGCTATGAACTTCCCTCTTATGACTACTTTAGCAGTGTCCCAAAGATTATGGAAACTCATGGCCTCATTGTCATTGGCTTCCATTGATCTTTTGATTTCAATCTTTATTTCTTCAGTAGTTGTGGGGCCATTCAGGAGTAGGTTATTTAGTTTCCATGTATTTGATTATTTTTGAGGAGTTCTCTTGCAATTAAACTCAAGTTTAATTCCATCATGGTCAGAGAAGATGCTGGATATAGTTTCTATGCCTTTGAATCTGTAGAGTCTTTCTTTGTTCCCTATGATGTGGTCAGTCTTCAAGAAGGTTCCATGTGGGGGTGAGAAAAAAGATTATCTCGTGGTTTTTGAATGGAAAGTTCTATAGATGTCTATTATGTCCACTTGATTTATGGTATCATTCAGATCCTTTATCTCTTTATCTAATTTTGTCTAGGTGATCTGTCCTGAGGGGATAGTGCAGTGTTGAGGTCTCCAGCAATTACTTTATTGCAATCTATCTCCCCTTTTAGATCTTACAGTCTTTCCTCCACATATTTGGGTGCTCATGTGTTAGGCGCATTGATATTTATAAGCATTATATGTTTTCGATCTATTAATCTTTTTACTGCAATATAGTACCCTTCTTTGTCTCTTCGAACAGTTTTTGTTTTAAAGCCTGTTTTGTCAGAAATTAGTATTGCAACTCCAGCTCTTTTTTGGTTCCCATTTGCATGGAAAATCTTTTTCCAATCCTTCACATTCAATCTATATATATCTTTATCCATGAGGTGGGTTTCCTGTAGGCAACAAATAGAGGATTTCTGTTTTTTATCCATTTAGCCAGTCTGTGTGTCTTTATTGGAGAATTTAATCCATTCACATTCAATGTTATTATTGATGTTACTGAATATGTCCCAATGTTTAAGCTGGCCATTGTCTTAGTTGCCTTTTATTCCTTTGTTTCTGTCTGTTAATTCTTTAGTTTTCCTGGAACAGTACTTTCTTTAGGGTTTCTTGAAGAGCTGGTTCGTTGTTGGCAAATTCTTTTAGGTTTTGTTTGCCTGAGAAGATTTTAATCTTTTTTTCCTATATAAAGGATAATCTTGTGGTATATAGTAATCTTGGTTGAAATGGTTTCTCTCTTAACACTTTCAATACATCTTTCCATTCTTTCCTTGCTTGCATTGTTTCCGTCGAGAGGTCTGGTGTCAGCCTGATGGGATGACCTTTGTAAGTCACTTCTCATTTCTTTCTTGCTGGTTTATGTATCATGTCTTTATCTGTGGTCTTGGACAGTCTGAGTCTGGCTAAGATGTGTCTTGGGGAAGATCTTCTGGGGTTGATTCTATTTGGGATCTTTTGCATTTCTTGGGTCTGGATGGTTGAGTGCCTCTCTAGAATTGGGAAATTTTCTTCCAGGATTTCATGGAATAGATTTTTCATGCTGTTATTAGTTTCTTCACCCTCTGCAATGCCAATTATTCTGATGTTTGGGCATCTTATGGAATCTAGTGTTTCTCATATATTATCCTCATGTTTTTTTGTTATTTTCTCAATCTTTTTGGTGTTTTTTTCTAGGTCAGAGGTTTTATCTTCTACATTGGAGATTCAATCTTCAGCATGGTCTAATCAACTTTTAATACTTTCAAGAGAGTTTTTGATTTCCTGTATTACAGACTTCATCTCTAGTTGTTCCATTTGATTTCTTCTCAGAGTGCCCATTTCTTCTTTCAGATCATGGAAGGAATTCCTAATCTCCTGTAGTTCGTTTGTCTCTTTTCTATTCCAAGTCATAGAATATGGTCACCATGAATGTTCGAAATTCTTTCCCTGACATTTTGGTAATGTCCTCCATTTTCAAAAAAGTTGGAGGGGAGTTATTCTGTTCCTTTGACAGAGTCATATTTTCTTCTTTATTCAGACCTGAGGTTCTTCTTCAACTTCTAGCGAGTGGAAGATGTATTCACTTTTAAATACATCTTAGGAGACTGTTTCTCTGAATAGGAGTGTGTTTCCCTTTTGCTGTGAATTGACATGTGTCAAAGTCTCTCTCATGTTGTTTTTAGTAATGTGGTCTCAAGAAAGATACTCTATTTAGGTGTCTGCCAAGCAGTTTCTCCTTTTTCACCATTGGTTCAGTACAAGGGAGGATCCCAGAGTAAATTATGTTACTAGAAATTTCAGATCTCTGATTCTAGACCTGTCTAGTCCCTCTGGCAAGGTGGAAGATGAAGAAGAGAAGATAATATAAGAAGAAAGTAAAGAGTACAGAGGGGAATAAATAAAAAGTCTTGCGCTGTGTGTTAGAGCAGCACGTGATTTCACCAGAGGCCTGGAGTTGAAACTGGAGGCTCCTGCAGAGAAAATGACAGTCTGTGGGGAAAGAAATATGAGGGTATTAACAAAAGAATGGAGAAGAGCAAATTAAAAAAAAGAAGAATATTGCCTACCTGTCTGGGGGTCTGGGTGGGTCTTGGACTGGGGAGCCTGGAAGTAAGGAGGGGGCATTAGTGCCCCTGCCTCAATGTCCCTTACTGCTCAGAGGCCTGGAGATGGAACTGGAGGCTGCTGCAGAGAACAGGACAGTCTGTCTGGGGGACTGGCTGGGTCTTGGGCTGGGGAGCATAGAAGTTAGGTGGGGGGGGGCAGTGGTGCCCCTGACTCAATGTCCCTTACTGCCCAGATTCCTGGAGATGAAACTCAGATAATTTATTTTTGGTAAAGTATTCTTCAATGAAATACTAATTTTGTAAAGTTCTTTTGACAAAGAGACTACACAAATTTATGCAACCTATTATATATTTAATACTTTCTCATGTGTAAATATTGTTTATGATTATATTAAACATTATCTTACTACATATCACTGGCAGGAATAACAACCTGAATAAGCATAGAGGACATTATGGCATATGAAATATGTCAGATATGGATTAGTACAGCTTGGTCTCACATGGAACCTAAAGTGTCAATCTCATTGTAGCAGAAAGTAGAATGCCAGTTTACAGAAATTACAGGATGAGGTGGGAGATGGTGACTGAAGGGTACAAAATTTCAGTTAGATGAAGGAATAAATTTAAGAGCTCTACTGAACAGCATAAGAGTTATCATAATTACAATGTATTGTACACTCAAAAATTATTATTATTATTAGCATTATTTATAGATTTTTGACATAGGGTGCTTGTGCTCACCAGAGAGAGACATGGAGAGAGGGAAAGTGATAAATTGCCAACTAGTGTGATGGTCACACTTCAATCGCTTCTCTTTTATTCCCTCTTAGGATTTTGGGTATCCATGCACACATGCCCAGCGTGATTTTTAAACTGCCGAGTCCAGGACTAAAACAACGTAGTCAGTCGTGTATTGAGAAAATAGATTTTATATGTTTTCAATAGAATAAAATGTGAGGTGATGCACATTTAATTAACTTGATTAAGCCATACCACAATGTACACATATTTTAAGACACCATATTAAACACTAGTTTAAACCCACATCAGTTTTATTTTAGTAAATACAAATATTTTATATGTACAAGACATATATAGATCTATATGAAATGCAAATAGCTGATCAGACATTGAACTTTAGCTTCAAAACACATATAAACTTAAAATCATATTTTTAGTTTTGTCATATGTGATTTTTTAAACATCTCTACAGTTCTTGGGAGAAAAGATCCTGAAGCAAAAATAAGAAAACTTTTGGGTGCATGAAAGTCTGCCTTATTTTGATCTGGTCACTCCTTATTACATAACGGACACTATCACTATCCCACAGGACATTGGCCTTAGGAATGTATAATCTGAGTTTTTTTCCCACTGTGATCATCACAGTAATATTGTTCATGCCACCTTGATTCTAAAATGCTCTGATTAGACATATAAAATAGTCCATGACACTTGCCTTTCTTGAATCAATTTTAACCAGAGCTTGGTAAATTGAGTGAGATTTTACTTGCTAGTTAAAAGTGTTCTCGTCTGGGACCAGCAAATGGTGTAATTGTTTATGTCACTGGACTCCCACGTAGTGGACCATGGTTTGAATTCTGGACCTATTGGTTTAAAACTCACACTGGGCATATGTGCATGTGTCCCCAAGATCCCAAGAGGAGAATAGAAGAGAAGAGATTGTGGTGTGGCCATCCACCCTGAGGGGTTATTTCTTGCTTTCTGTCTCTCTGTCTCCCTCTGTCTCTCTAGTGAGTGCATGTGCCTAAAACAAAAAATCTTTCTTAAAAAATGTACATATTATATTACTTTATTTGTAAAAAATATTTTTAAGACATACATAATTCTTGAAAGCATTAGAAAATTGGGACCAGCAGTTGGCATAATGGCTATGTCGCTGGACTCCCACATAGTCAACTGCAGTTCGAGTCCCAGACCTGGTGGCTTAAACTCATGCCAGGTGTGTGTGAATGGTGCCCAAGATCCTGAGAGGAGAATGGAGGAGAAGGGATTGCAGCATGGCCAGAAAAGTGATTTCTCACTTTCTGTCTCTCTGTCTCTCTGGTGAGCACACACGCCCTATAGCAAAACCTCTCCAAAAAAAAAAAAAAAAAAAAAGCATTAGATAATCAAATGTTTCCTGGTAAAAAACATTTTGTACACTGTAAAGATATACAGTGATTAAATGTAAATTTAAAAAGTGTTAAAAAAGTAATAATTATAAAATTTTATAGATATTAAAGTAAATAAATAGGGAAAAATAAAATTGTAGTTAATACAACAGAAAAGAAATTAGATAATCAAGGATTAATAGGATGGCAGGATTATTAACTTTGAGAAATACTTGGATTTGCAGCAAAAATATGAAGTTTACTTTGACATAAACATTCCAGCTGTATTTGGAATAGTGTGACTACATAAAACATTCCTAAATATTAAAACCTTATGATCAGAAACTTGATGGTCTGTCAGGACAATGCAGACAACACAAGCTGGTAAAGAGGCTGCCTCCCATGCCTAAAGCAAGGCCTGGGCTGAGAAGAAAGTGTGAGCAAGGCCAGCAGTTTATGAGCCCTGACTCTCCATTGTGTTGCTGTACTGGCCTGCACTCAATTTCTCTGCTGTGAGCTTTACTGTTATTTTGGTACCCTGCAAGCATAAAATAACACCCCCGGACTTACTGCAACTTTACAATAAAGCCAATTAGTGATCCTGTAGGAATGCGGATCCCTAACACGGGCGAACAGGAATTATCTCCTGAGACACACTCCACCTGCCTGGAAAATGTCAATAAAGAGTGCTGCATTCACTTCTCCTACTGGGGATTACATAGATAACATTAGAAAAGTTTGAGTTAATGGAAAGCTACTAAATTGGTGAAACGACCTCAGTAGCTGGGGGAGGCTTAGGGACTCATCTGTGAGGCACTGATACCCCAAACAAAGACCATGAGCCACCTTTGATCTCAGGACAAGGGAAGACCGCTGTTCCCTAAGCCACAGCCATTGTATAGAACAGCACGTAGAGGGTCCCAAGTACACAGTAACCGTTAGGTCAGTCATTTAGCTGCTCGCAAGACCACATTCCTTTCCCATGTAGGCAATAGGCTCATCCCCTTAGCTGTAAATTACCCCAAAAGTAATATAGATATTTCACTTTAGTATATATTAACCATGTCTTTACTTAACAAGACAAGATTTCTATCTAGGCCTTTGTAACCGGCAATGCTGCTGCCCCAGCCCAGGACTGAAGTTATCAAGCTGACCTGGGACTAAAGTTATCAAGCTTCCTGCAAGCCTCCTCTTCAAAAGACCCTTCCCGGTAATCAAGATCTAAGAAGAAAATACACCAGACAAATGGACTCCTTCATTCTAAGAACTGTGTTTGGCTTCACCTGATCAAACAGAACAGTGCATCATGTTTATTATTATTGTTTCCATACTTTGTATACCCTGTTTCTTAGAGTAAATCTTTTACTTACTTCCCTTCACCCATCCTACTCTTGTAAACTCTTTCAATAATAAATATGTATGTCTCCTAGCCATCAGGGCTGCAGTCTTGAGCTGGCTCTGGCTGTAGTTGGCTGAGAACGTGCTAAAGAGTATTGAGGTCTCAGTCTAATTATTCCTGCTCGCCTGTGTCGCCTTCCTGTGTACGAGTCTTGACCCACCCCGGCTGGAGCAGGCCTCTGGCAGGTCAAAGTCCTAAAGGGCCCAAATTTGAGCTCCTTTCAAGTTAAGCTCTGTGATTTGGGGAAAAAAATTTCCTGCGTTGACCCATCCTTCATCTTCTATAGAAGACTTCAGCAGAGTTTTGAGTTGTCAATAAAACTTTTCAATACTCCTTTCATTCAGATAGATTATAAATCTATTACAAACAGGTGCATGTGCAACCCACTTTCTTCTCTACTGTTGGCAGATAGTTAATACCAGACATACATCCAGAACTCGACATTTGTTGGAAAAAATGCAATCCATGTATGCACGAGTAAACAGACGAATGAATGCTTTTGACGAGGAAATTGATATTTCCACACAAGCTTCCAATATTAATTGAGTATTCAGGGCATTTAATGCTGAAGGTCTGATAGGTGCCAAGTAGAATAAAGCACATTCAGCCATATCTTAAATTGTTTGTGGTCTCTCAGCATATGGCTTCCTTTCTCCTGGCAACAGTTCTTACCCCTGTTCTTTGGGAGGACTGCCCACAGCCATTCTCCTGTACCCTGCACCCTTGTAAAAGGGTTATGTAACTCAGACAAGGAAACTAGATAGGAAACATTAGCTGAAGGTCCCAGAATCAAAGGCAGCTGAGGCTGCATCCCCTAGTAGCAGAGCCCTTAGTTGTCCTACAGCTTCTTATCTAAGATCTTCCCTAGTTTCCACCCTTCTTGGTTTCTGTAGCTTCTCTGGTTTCCACTCTTCCAGGACTAGTTTTTCATCAGTTTCTTAAATTCTCTGAGTTTCTATGGTCTGTAGGGAGTCATGCCTGCCAGTAATATGTAGTGAAATGATGTTAATTTTATCATAAAACAATACATACAAATGAAAAAGCATTAAATAAAAGATAGATTGAAAAATTGACACTATATGTGTCAAAGGAATTTTTTCATAATTACTACTACACAGAGAAATATTTTACAAAAAAAATTAACTAAGTTCTCCCTTTCTTTCTCTCTCCCCTTCATTTATTTCTAAGATCTAATTATACAAACAGGTTAATTGCTCCCTTACCCATTAAGATCCCTGAATGGGGGATTAATACCCAAAGGAAGACCAAAGATATTTAAAAGTCTCCTATGTTTGGAGGTGTTTTCAGTTCCCACAGTCTCACGGGAAGTCACTGTAAGGATGCCAAGCACATTAGATTTGTGACATTTTATTGGAAAGTGACCATAAAAGAGACTTCAGCCTACAGGCAGATGGTGATTTAGGCCGGAGAGTCTCCATTCTTTTGCTGGGGAAGGATGGGAAACTCCACTCAATAGCACTGGCCCATCATGTTCCCTGTTTGCCATGTAAGTGCCCAAATTTTGCCCCTCACATTTTACCTTGGTCTTCACTCTCTTCTCATTAGCACCAGCAAAGGAAGAGATGGGTGGGTAGGTAGGAAAGACAGACATATCAGAGGTGATTAATAGAGGCTTAGGCAGTAGAATACATTCATACATTCATTATTTAAATACCTGTGTTGGAATGGATAGAACAAGTACAAAAGAATAAGAATTTTTCAAACTAAGTAATTCATAAAGAAGTTGTTACTCTCTCTGACCTGTGTCTTCTGCACCACAAAATTAGGTTGTTCTTAACTTGGACCTGGCTGGGCAATTCCAAATTTGGGGAAGGAGCTGGAGGCTGCTGTTACAAACAGGGTCTGAGGCTGATGATCCCCAGAAAGGGGCTTGTATGCAGTGTTTGGTTCATTAAGAGATTCCTAAGACCCTCCTTCAGGCTGTGTTCTCATGGTTGACCCTCACATCTGAGAAAGCGATGTGTGAAGATGTGTCTTTGTCTTTGCAGCAGACATGATCCTAAGTGACTTTGTTTAGTGTAAAAACGTTGGCCTTTGTATTGTCCCTTAGAGTCATGAGTGTATTTGGAATTAATACAACTTCATACTGTATGTGAAGAATGGGAGCTGGGCGGCCAGTCCTGAGGCTGCTTGGTGAGGCTGTGCTGAGGGGCATCCGCAGCCAAGCTGCTCTGCAGAGATGCTCAAAGGGATATGCCGGCAGAGCACTGTGGCTCTGTCAGGGATCTCCACTCTGTCAGTGCCTAGGTCTTGGGTTGCTTCTCTGATTTATTGAGCTAAACTCAGCTAATTTATGAAAGTACTCAACTTATCCTCATCTTTCTTTTCCCAGACACCCAAGAGCTGATTCTCCCATAAAAATGAGAAATTACACAACTGTGACTGAATTCATCCTGCTGGGGATCCCTGAGTCAGAGGGAGTAGAGACAACCCTTTTATTCCTGTTCTCATCGATATATTCGTGCACCCTCTTGGGAAATGTGCTCATCCTCACAGTGATCCTCTCCTCCTCTCGGCTTCACACTCCCATGCATTTTTTCTTGGGAAACCTCTCCATCTTGGACCTGGCTTTCTCTTCAACAACTGCTCCTAAAATGCTGTTGAACCTTTCAGGGCAGAGTCAAAGGATCTCTTTCCCAGGCTGTGCTACCCAGCTCTTCTTCCACCATTTCCTGGGCTGCACTGAGTGCTTCCTGTACACAGTGATGGCCTTGGACCGCTATGTAGCCATTTGTGACCCCCTGAAGTACACGGTCATCATGAATCCCAGGATCTGCTCCATCTTGGCCACAGGCTCCTGGCTGGGTGGCTCTGCCCAGGCCATCACCCTAAGCTCCCTCACCTTCCAGCTACCCTACTGTGGGTCTAACGAGGTGGCCTATTTCTTCTGTGATGTGCCTGCGGTGTTACCTCTAGCCTGCGAGGACACATCTGTAGCCCAGAGGGTAGGTTTTACAAATGTTGGACTTTTGGCTTTTACATGCTTATTCCTCATCTTTGTTTCCTACATTCGCATCGGGGTCTCCATATCAAGGATCCACTCAGCAGAGGGCAGGCTTCGGGCCTTCTCAACCTGCAGTGCCCACCTAGCTGCAATTCTTTGTGCTTATGGGCCAGTGATCATCATCTTTCTTGAGCCCAATCCCAGCCCATTATTTGGTGCCACAATTCATATCTTCAATACTCTTGTAAGCCCCATGTTGAATCCATTTATCTACAGCCTGAGGAATAAGGATGTAAAGTCAGCCTTACACAATATATTTACTAAGACAGGTTTTGCTGTGAAAAATACATGAAAAACAATATTTTTCTGGACAAAGTTGATTCCTCATATCTTTTATTTTCTATAAGAAGGAGACTGATAGAAAGGTAGGGAAAGGCAGAGAGAGAGGTGTTTTTGATAGTGTCTTCCACGACATCCTCCTTCTTGTTCTAGCCTCTCAGTTTGCTAATATTTTAAGTGCATCTGGTCAGATCAACTTTTTCAGGTTGACATAGATCCAAACCCAGTCCTCCAAGGTGACCCCAGGGTCACACTGCAACACCCTGCCCCTGTGACACAGTAACAGGGCTTCTTTCTCCATTTATTGGGTCACATTCTCAACCGAGGCAGATAGGAATAAAATATCCTCTGCACCAACCTACCACTTAGCCTCATTATTTTAAAATTGTCTGTGTTATGTCATGGTATCAGTTAAAATATATTCACAAATATAGAGGGAAGGGAGGACTCCAGGAAAAAAAATTGAGAGAGCCTAAGCTAAATAGATTCTGTGAAAATTCCACACACTTTCTTTTTCTGAAATTAACCTCCAATTTCTGTCAATCCATACTAAATCTCAAACTACCTTTTGTATCATTTAAGACAAGATCATTCCAGTACACAGTTTCTTGTGTTTTTAAGATGTTTAGTGTTCCAATTCACTGGGATCTGCATATTCTCATGGCATTTTTAGAACCTGATGTTGTGCCCTGGTTGCGAAGTTCCCCAAAGACCACCAGGGTGCCGGTCCCATGTAAACACAAGGGTCACTTTTGTTCAGGCTCGATCCAGGACTCCCAATCTTACCGGCCCAGCAGGTCAGAGTTGAGAGCCCTGGTGTTAGTTGGGCTGGATTTTTATTTGGCTGTTAGGAAGGAGGTCAAGGGGTGCTGAGGAATGCACTCAGGTGACAACACATTGGTTGTAGATTACAGGGAATGTAGCTGTCTCTGGTTGATTGATTATTAAGCCGTTGCGTTAGGCAAAAATTACTTTAAGTTTCTGGTATCTGCTTTATTTCTTTCACTGGTCAGTCCCAGTAGGGTCATGGTCTCATGACTTTTACACGTGTCTGGCTCGCCTTTTTTTGGAAATGGTGCCATCCCTCAGTAAGGTGGGACAAAATGGAGTCATGGGACAAAATGGAGTCCCTCTGGTTCTGCTCTGGTCCTTCACTGAAAGGCCATGGACCTGGATTATTTCTCATTTGCCACTAACATGATCAACTTCAGCTTTGTAAAACTGATTTTTAAAAAAGAGTCATATTTAAGTAAGTGATTTCAAGCTACTTACAGAATTTTAGAAAAGGACGTTATGTCTACTATTGAGTTAATGTTAGGATTTTTGTTTAAATACAAGGAAAAATAAAAAATTCTCCCCCTATGAGAAATTTCTTTTTCAAAGTAAGATTTACGGGCCAGCACATGGTGTAGTGGTTAAGGCATTGGACTCTCACATGGCTGACCATGGTATGAATGCTGGACCCAGTGACTTGAAGATCACACCAGGCAAGTGTGGGTGCATGCCTAAAGTCCCAAAGGAAGAATGGAGAAGGGATTGCAGCATGGTCACCCTCTTGGGGAATTGTTTCTCACTTTTCCTGTGACTCTCTCTGGAGAGTATATGTACCCTTGGCAAACACCTAAAAATAAGTAAATGAATGAATACATAAATAAATAAATAAAATTGACATGATTTAATTTGCTTTCTTTAATTTCTGTGTACTCTATCACTAAAGAGAAAAGTCCATTTTATTTGTAAAATGTATGTTAACTGTTATAACAAGAATATTTTCATTTCTTTTTTCTGATACAGTTTTCTCTCTGGATATAGCCAGTATCATGGCTTCTCTTGTAAGCAAAGTCTTTCTTTGAAAGAAGCAGAGTAGGGACCAGCAGATGGCATAATGGTTACATCAGTGGACTCTCCCATAGTTGACCGCTGTTCAAGTCCCAGACCTGGCAGCTTCAAATTTATGCTGGACACATATGCATGCATGCCCAAGATCCTGAGAAGAGAACAGATTTGAGGGGATTGCAGCATGGCTATCTGTCTCTCCAGCAAGAGCATGAACCCTATAGCAAAAATCTCTCTTAAAAAAAAACAAAACAAAACAAAACAAAATCAAAAACAAAAAAAAAAACAAAGGAAAGAAAAGAAAAAAAGCAGAGTATAACCAATGGAAAGAAAGAAGGAAGAAAGGAAAGGGAAAAAAGCAGAAAGGAAGAAAGAGAGGGGGGACAGGGATGGTACAAAAAAGGGAAAGAGAGGGAACCAGCAGTTAGCATAATGGCTATGTCGCTGGACTCCCACGTAGTCGACTGCAGTTCGAGTCCTGGACTCGGTGGCTTAAAACTCACGCTGGGCGTGTGTGCGTGCGTGCCCAAGATCCCGAGAGGAGAATGGAGGAGAAGGGATTGCGGCGTGACCATCCCCCCTGGGAGGTGATTTCTCGCTTTCTGTCTCTATGTCTCTCTCTGTCTGTCTGGCGAGCGCATGCGCCCTATAGCAAAAACCTCTCCAAAAAAAAAAAAAAAAGGGAAAGAGAGAGTAGGAGAAAGGGAAAAAAGGAAAGGAATGAAAAGCATTCCACAGAACTGGCCACTGTACTTTAAAAGTAAAATCAAACTTTAGAAAAGAATGCCCATATCTTCAATTCAATTCTGTCTAGTAACACAGGTGATTGAAAGTCAGTTGTAATTCAATGTAATATAAAGAAGAATATGATGATAATAAAAAAATATATATATAATAAAAAAAAAGAAAGTAAAAAAAAAAAGAAAGTCAGTTCTCCAAGTGGAAATCGTAAGTTATCATTCTTAGCATGGAGTGAGTGAGCTAACAGAAAATGCTACATGGGTCCAGTGATAGCATGTGGCAGTGCACCACGCTGTGCCAGAGAGCGTCTCCATCGTGAGGTTCTGTCATTGTAACCCACAGGCAGTTCGGTTGTCGTTCTGGCTAAAAATCAACGGACACCACAGGAACTCAATTCTAAGAAAATTTAGTGATGCTGAAATTCCTTTCAGATAAGCAATAATTGGATTAATATTAAATACCTCAAGTGTTTAAAGCTCAAAAAATTTAAATAATAGCTTAATTTTCCCAATGTCTTTAATATAAATATTGAAACATTAATAACTATTGATTCTAACAAAGTTTATGTAATTCAAATGTTCTGTTCACTGGGAAAGAAAATAGTCATTCTGGTCTTAAATAATTATTTTTTCTTTTCTTGCCTTCTCTTTTTGGCAGGCAAATGTTCAAGTGGGCATAAGAGTGTTTCACAACATTTACTCCTCTGTTCTTTAAACAAACACATACACTTTTGTTATAATAATTTTACCAGTTGTCAATACAAAGAAACACATAGCAATACTAAAATTTAATAAACACATGTAACATTAAAATGCCTTAGAAAATCTCTTTCAATTTTACCATAATAGTTCTCCTTTATTGCTCATTAGATGTAATTCACACTAGTCCTGTTTCTGTCCTCTCCTCCATCTCCTTTGCTGTTCTTCAGATGGCCAGGTTTGTAGACTAAAAGCCAGGATTCAGAACTTTCCTTACTGAATGGCAGGACCAAAAGTAGAATCCCATTTTATTTATTTTATTTCATTTTTTTAATCATTGGGTGACATGTGAGCTCACCAGAGAGAGACAGTGAGAGGGAAAGTGAGAAACCATCTCTCAGAGGGGAGCACCACTTCACAATCCCTGTTCCCCCCTTCTCCTCCTGGGATTTTGGGCATGCACACACACACACCTGGCATGACTTTCAAACCACCAGGTCTGGGACTCAAACCATGATCAGTCATGTGGGAGTCCAGTACCTTAACCAGTATGCCATCCGCTGGTCCCAGAATTCCATTCTTTCCCTTTGCAGTTCAGCTCTCTTTCTACTGTATGAGTTTATAATGCCAACTGTAAAAGTCATGGATGAATCTGATGCTACTTGACTTTATTACATCTCTAAACAGGTCATCATCACAAAGACAACTCTAAATAAAACTAACTTCATGTAATTGTAAGAGGGTATTTCTATTGAGTTACAGGTTTCATTTGTCCTAACATAAAACATTGAAATAAATTGATTATATATGAAAGACTTAATTTCTAGCTTTCTGTTCTATGAAACATCTCTGAAAATGTCATCAAATTAACTTTTGGAAATTTAGACATAATTTAAAATGTACAGAAAAGTTGAAAAAGTGATAAAAATAATAATTAGCCACTATTTAGCTTAGAAAATGTTATCATTTTTTTACACTTGCTTTATCCTTTCCCTCCACTGTCCTCCCTCTCTCGTACATGTGTGTGAATATGTGTTTATGTATACATTTTCTCCTGATATATTTAGAATGAGTGTCAAAATGAGCTGTAGAGGAAACATATTCCTCTTCCTGGTGTATATCACTTAATTTCAAAAAAAAAAAAAAAAAAAAGACATCCAATCTCATAACATAATGTAGTTATCTGAACCAGGGAACAAACACTGATATAATACTGTAATCTAATCTCAATCCTTTAGATTTTATGAACTGTTCTAATACTGTTATTGGAGGTACCTGCTAGGAATTGTTCCTATTACTAGTGCCATCACTTTTGGAGTTTTGGCAGGTAGTGTCTGCCAGATTACTAATCTACAAGTATTCTTTTTATGTTTTTAGTTAGTTAGTTAGCTTTGCTATAGGACATTTATGCTCTCAGAAAGACAGGGGTTAGAGAGAATCAGAAATACCGCCCAGTGGGTATGCCCATCCTGAAATTCCTTCTCCTCCATTCTCCTTTTAGGATTTTGGGCATGCACGAACATGTACCTGGTGTGTTTTTCAAGGTGAAAGGCCTGGGGCTCAACCCTCACAGTCAGCTATGTGTGATCTAACCAAGTTAACCTTCATGCCAGGTGGTTCCAAAAATATCATCTTACCTTTTAAATTACTAATGATCTTCTTTTGGAGAGAGGAGTTATTCACAATGATAAATACTTTGATTCCATTTAACTGTTTCCTAACTATGCCTAATGATTTTATTGGAGAAATGAAAGGAGAAGTAGGAAAACAAGTGTAAGTTTATCATGAGACAGAAAGAAGGAGTTTTTAACTAATATTGCTGAATTTGAAATAGAAAAATACCAGTACATAACAAAAACAAACAATCTCTTTCTCACATGCTTGGGCTCTTGCAAACATCATATCTGCCACAGTGTGCAAGTACATCCATGAACATGGGCCAGGATTTGGAGGGTCTCCTCCATCCCCCCGTAGCATATTGCAGAGTGTTGCTTCTCATGCTGAAGCCACAGGAAAAAGTTTTGGATCCTCATACCAAGGCGTCCCTGTAAAGGTACATGCTGGACACATGGGTATGTGTGTTCATGGTCCTTGCTGTTGAAACTGGGAGGACTGCAGGCAAGGACCTTGTTAGGGGACCTCATTTCTCTCTCACCGTCTTGTTGCTGATCCCTTTAGTGAAATAAATACGCTTAAAATAAATAAGCAGGTCTATTTGTTTTAATGACATGGAAGTAATGTGGCACAGTCAGTGGACATTACAGAAGGGTCAATCACCTTTTGTGACAGAAAATTTAAGATTCTTGGACATAAATCTCCCCATCCAACACAGAGCTGCTCATGGGAATAGGAAAATCCTTAAGTTTGCACCAAAGCTTCTATAAACCTCATGGCATCTCTTCTGAACCTGACTGCAAGTTACAATGCAAGTTTGGATCATTTCTATGTATAAATGCTACCAATTACCTCAGCCTGGGGCAGATATGCTTCATCAATTTCAGCATCATCTGATCATATATGATTGTAGTCCAGCACACACTAGGTAGACTGAGAATATTACGAGCCCTCGATCAATGCTCTTAGGCTCTGTGGTCCGTGGTGTCTGCCCTGAGGTTTATTGTTCAACTCACGCTGTGACATTAGAACAGGACTCAGTTTCCCAGAGTGCTCAGGGAATCTCATCGTCCACCAGCCTTAGTCTCACTCTATAACCTACACTAGGAAATGCTGGTTTGGAATTTCGTAGTTTCTACAATCCACAAATGACATGTAATCTCTTCACTGAACCAGGAGTCATTTAAAACAGGATAGCTTTGCTCATTAACATCTCAGTATTAAATCTAAAATTTTTTTTTAACTGTCACCTGTGAGCTCATGATGAGAAATGACCTTGTCTAAATCTGAATAGTGGGCAAGAAACAGTCCCACAGCAAATCCCTAAATATTTGGGAACATTTCTAAGGCATGGGCACTGAATGGTGTAAGATGCAGTGCTGTGCAATTAAACAAACAGCAAACCCTGCCAGGAGGGAAGGAGGCTGGGCTGCGGAGAGGCAAAGCCACGGCCATGGCTTCCACACGTACAAACATGGAGCACCTTGGTCATGAGACGTGTTAGAACCAGTGCAGTTCAGTCCAAATTGGTGTGTCAGAAACACAGGATCAAAGGGAATGGAAATAAATAGTTTAAGCATAAACTGGTTCACGAGTTATTATTTAACGCATGTGTTTGATCAGTTATTCTGTAGAGCAGTCAGGATCTTGGAGCCCAGAGTGAATAAAATGATCACTGGTCATACCTTAAAACACTGACACTGGGGGGCTGGCAGGTGGCATGGTGCTTAAGGACGCTGGACTCCCACATGGCCACCTGTGGTTCGAGTCCCAGAACTGGCAGCTTGGTTTTTCACTTTCCCTCTCTCTCTCTCTGTACCTTTCTGGTCAAATTAAAATAAATAAATAAAATAAAGTTTAATAAAATAATTCTTTAAAAAACTAGCATCAAAAAAAGGGAATTTTAATTAAAGCTGGGAGACTAAAATTTCACCCCATATATGTGACGATTTAAAAAACTAGTATGATCTTAAATTACTCTACCAAAGAGAAGAAGTATCGTTAGGTGAATTCTCTCTCCGGATATTGCAGCCTATGCTGCACAAACCTGTCAACATGAGATTTTGTACAATTGAATTATAAATCAAGACACTATCGACGGGTTCCAGCAGCTGCACAGACTGGCCAGCATTCAGCCCGGCTGACACCAAGGGTTTCTGCTCTCCCCCTCACGCTGTCTTTGCCACAGGCCTCCCTCCCAGAGCAGAAGCTCTCTCACATGAGTATTGTAATAGCAGGTGGTGAAATTTTACCAGGTACTGAGTCCTGGGAATACTATGTTGCTTGGAATGTTATATGATGGCCTACCATTGATTTTTCTGTGTAACAGTTTAGGTGCTGAGCTGGTATGGGAATATCTAATGTTTCCATCTGAGAATGTGGAAACTAACCAATAGCCTGAATGCTGTGGCAATGCAAGTCCCTAAGTACGAGTAGTCCCTTATGTATGATGGTTCAAATGAACTGTTTTCACCCTGTGTTTGGTGAAAGTGATGCACATTCAATAGAAAATGTACAAGGAGACTGAAAAGTTGATGGAAAAAAGAGTAGTAAGAATTTATTTTGTGCAAAAAACTTTGGAATACATGCACTTTTTTAAAAAAAAAAAACATGCACATTTTCCATGATCTTTTTGAAGATAGCTTTTATTTTTAAATTTTATTTTATAATTTATTATTTGTAATCAATCATTTCACATCTCTGGAGCACATAATATGGTTTTGCAAAGAATGAATACAGTATGTGACAATCAAATCAAGGACATTACCAGACACATCATTTTTTAGCAGAGAACTTCACATTCCTGTGTTGTTGAATGTTTCATTCTTAAGTGTCTTTTTTTTTTTTTTTTTTAATTTCAGCATAATTCAGAACAACCATCCTTTGGTCTCCAGGAATATTTTCTAAATGGTTCCCGCAGATCTGAGTTCTTTAGATTGAGCTCAGGCTAAATAACTGAAACAGGGCCTGCCAGGGTGCTTTCACCCTTGCACAGAGCACAGTAGAAGAGAACTGAGCTGGGCATCTGCAAAGTGTCAGATGCCTCACCCCGCAAAGTCCTGTTTAACCACGAGTTCAATCTTTAGAGTGTAACACTATCCCTACTTCAGATGTAAGTCAATTGAAGCTCCAGCAAAGTCATAAAATTACAAAAAATGACCCTAGATTTAAAGCCGAGTCTAGGGGTCAGCCTGTGGCATAGTGGTTAAGGCAGCTGGACCCACATGGCAAATGTGCAGTGTGAACTCCAGACCCAGCCCACATGTATGCCCAAAATCCTAACAGGAGGGAGAGGTAAGAAGAAGGAGTTGCATTGTTTCCACCCCCCATGGTGTGTGTGTGTCAGGGGTAGTTCCTCCCTCTTCCCCCCGACTTCTCTCTTTCTTTCTAGCATGTGCACGCAGCCTCTGGCAACATTTTTAAAAGATAAAAAGCAAAAATAAATAAAACACTAATTTTTAGTGGGTTACATACTATACAAAGCACAATTATAAGAACACCTCACATTTTCAGCAATATTTTCTCCTACACTTGATGTGGATTTGCAATGCCAGGATTGGATGAGAAAGGAAAGTGGATACCTGTTAATACATGCAGTAGAGTTTAAGTACTAGAGATCTGCTACACTCTGCTGGGTCTTCAGCTGACAATATCGTATTGTACATTTTAAAAAGTGTTAACAGGGTAGATCTCAAGTTAAGTGTTCTTTCTGAAATGGAAAATACATGAAAGTTGTAAAATTGAAATATTTTGTTTTCATTATATTATGGATTCAAATGTCCCAATTGTTGGTAAACGTTTAAAAATTCCTAAACCTTCAATGTGCATTATACAACTTGGCTGTGAACCTCCAAACTATTTTTAACCCTGTGATAAAAACCAAACTTGTCACTTCTAGTTTCTTAGCCAACAAATGAACACTGTCAAATGTTTAAGCTAAGGAGCATCTCTAACTAGATGATATTAGTACACTCCAAATGCAATGACGATGCATTAAATCAGAATCCATTGTTTTAATCAGAGGTGAGCAGGAGCAGATAGATGGGCCATGAGTGGTGGCAGCAGTCAGCCCAGGGAGCCGGTGCAGGCCTCGTCACAGCCTCTCTTCCCTCGCTTCTTCGGACTCCTCTATGCAGTGTGGAGGCTGCAGATGTGGAGGGCCTGCACCAGCATGAGGTTCCCCAGCTGTGGGGAGCCCCTGGATGCCCTGAGGGACCTGGCCACCAGCACAGAGAGAATGATGCATCCAGTCCCAAGCAGTAATGAGGCTTTCTGTGGGCCTGGCAAGCCTTCCTACCTCCATGAAGATGCCATGAGAGCTGCTGACCAGTTCAACATACATTTCTCCCAGCAGAACAAGTACAGTCATGCAGTCAGCCACAAACCAATGGTTTGTTAGAGGCAAGATCCATTAGGTAAAACACACTTACAGACTATGAATAACAGAAGCATAGAGATTAAAGATGAACTTAAACAAAACCTCAGTTGATCTGGCAAGTGTGGCCAGCCTTCTGGAACCACCCAATCAGCAGGATACTGGACCAGCACTGGCGGAATCCTAGGGGCCACCAAAGTGACTGGATGCAAGAAAGTCCAGGCAGACCTTTGGGTACAACTAAAGCTGAGAGATTAAGTCAGCACAGAGACTGCCAAGAACAAAGCAGTGAGCCTCAGGTGTTCCAGTGATACCTGACACAATGAGTAGGACTTCACACTGCGCTTAACAGTCAGAGGTGTTGCGTTGCATGTGGTGTTGCATTGTATGGCACTGCACACAGCCCTGCGTGTGCGGTGGCTTCTGTGACAGTGACCTCAACAATATGACCTTGCAGAAACCATAGAGAACAGTGCTGGATGACTAGTAATCACTCCTAACTTTCTGGCAGCTAAATTGCTATAAGCATTTCTTATTGCAGAAGTTTAAAATAGAAAACTTTTTAAAACATAATTTATTTCAGGGACCAGCAGTTAGCATAACGGCTATGTCACTGGACTCCCATTTAGCTGTCTGTGGTTTTAGTCCTGGATCTGTGGCTTAAACTCACTCCAGGCATGTGTGCATGCGTGCCCAAGTTCTTGAGAGGAGAATGGAGGAGAATGGATTGTGGCATGGCCATCCCCCAGGGGGGTGATTTCTCGCTTTCTGTCTGTCTCTCTCTGTCTTTCTGGCAAGCGCATGTGCCCTATAGGTAAAACCTCTCAAAAATTATTTATTTAATTTTATTTATTCATGTATTTATTTTAAATTGACTGAGAAAGACAAACACACAGAGGGAAGGAAGGTAAGAAAGGAAGCCACCAGTTCTGGGACTCGAACAGCGGCGGCAATGTGGGAATGTCCAGCACCCTAACCACCACACAATCTGCTGGCCCCAAATAGAAAATGTTTTAACAATTTACTCAGAATAGTATAATTTCTGACACACACAAATGCTTGCATTTTTATTCATATGTTAATATATCCACTTTTCTTTTGTATTGCCATGTAGCAGTTTTTCAAGATGATGATTAGAAATCTTTCAAGGGGACACCAGGCTGCCAATGACTGCAGGCCCCAACGGCCAAATCCCATCACTCAACCCCACCCCTACTCGCCTCTGGACTTCAGGTTGGTGCCTTGGGACTTTCAGATGAACTTGAATACCTCCCCACCCCATCTGGAGACTGCTTCTAGCCAGCAGCAGTGCTGGACACCAGGCTGCAGGCGGCTGCAGGCCCCAACAGCTGAGACCATCGCTCATCGTCCACTCTTTCCCCACTTGTTTTTGGAGTTTCAGAATTTCAGTGTTTTGAATAGTGCATGGAGTGCGATGTACGCCGTGTGATTTTTTCTTTGTTCTTGAGGTCAGTTGGAGACTCACCACTTCTTAGAAATAGGGAGGACTTTGGGTCACCTAGGACCAGTGACAACAGTACATGGTACTGGTGAGCAACAGGTAGGCAGACCAGAAGAGAAATCACCAATTTTCTAATTCTGCACACATTTGAACACTCAGAGATACCTTGAATAGGTTAGGGAGGAACATATGAATCACCTGATGACTAGGAACAATCACAGAGGCTCAAGAAATATGAGCAGCCCACCAAAGGCCTCTCCCCCAAGGGAAATCATCAAGCCCACATCACCCACAGTCAATACAATGGATGTCATGAACATGTCAGATACAGAATTCAGAATATTTGTGGTGACCAAACTAACTGAGATGGAAGAGAAAAGAGACAATGAGCTCTAGGAGATGAGGAAGTGCTTTCATGATTTGAAAGAGGAAATAGACACCTTAAACAAGAACCAGATGGAACTTCTAGGGTTGAAGAATGTGATACAGGAAATCAAAACCTTCCTTGAAAATATTAAAAGTAGATTAGATCAGGTAGAAGATTGAATCTCAAATGTAGAAGACAAAACATTGGACCTAAAAAAAAGTATTAAGAAGATTAAGAAAACAACCAAGAAAAACGAGTATAATATATCAGGAATACTGGATACCATCAAGCGCCCCAACATTTGGATAATTGTTATCCCAGAAGAGGAAGAAAATAATAAGGGCATTGGTAATTTATTCCATGAAATTCTGGAAGAAAACTTTACAAACCTAGAAAGGCATTTGAATATCCAGACCCAACAAATACATAGGATCCGAATATAATCAACCCAAGAATATCCTCTCCAAGGCACATCATAGCCAGATTGGCAAAAACAACTGACAAAGACAAGATACTAAAGTTGGCAAGAGGGAAATGTCAAGTTACTTACAAAGGTCATCTCATCAGGCTAACTTCAGACCTCTTAGCGAAAGCAATCCAAACAAGTAAAGAATGAGGAAATATAGTCAAAGTGTTGAATGAAAAACAATTTCAACCAAAAATACTATACCCAGTAAGATTATATTTCATATGGGAAAAAAGATAAAAACCTTCTTGGATAAACAAAATCTGAAGGAATTTACCAACTCCAGACCAGCTCTTAAAGAGGCTCTGAAAGGAGTGCTATACTAGGAAAACTAAAAAGACAGATGGGCAGTTATAAGAGAACAAAAAGCAACCAAGAAAATGACTCACTTAATGACAGGAACAGGTATGTAAATATTGATAATAACATTGAATGTCAATAGATTAAATTCTCCAATTAAGAGACACAAACTGGCCGAATGGATAAGAAAACACAAACCCTCTATCTGTTGCCTACAAGAAACTCACCTTATGGATAAAGACAGACATACATAGACTAAAAGTGAAGGGCTGGAAAAAGATATTCCATGCCAATGGAAATTAAAAAAGGGCTGGTGTAGCAATACTGATTTCAGACAAAATAGACTTCAAATAAAAGACTGTAAGAAGAGACAAAGGACAATATATAATAGTAAATCCATCAAGAAGACATAATGCTCGGGACAAGTTAGCGTAATGGCTATGTCGCTGGATATAGTCGACCGTAGTAAAACTCACGCCGGGCTCGTGTGCGTGCGTGCCCAAGATCAGAGAGAATGGAGGAGAAGGGATTGCGGCGTGGCCATATTTCCTGCTTTCTATCTCTCTGTCTCTCTCTGTCTGTCTGGCGATATAGCAAAAACCTCTCCATAATGCTTATAAATATCTATGAACCCAACTCAGGAGTGCCTAAATATGTGAAGGAAAGAGTGTTGTAGCTAAATGGAGAGATAGGGAGAAACACTCTAATTGGTGGGGATCTTAACACCCCATTATCTCCTTCAGACAGATCTTCTAGGCAGAAAATAAACAGATACAGGACCTAAATGATACTATAAAGCAAATGGGCTTGATAGATGTCTACAGAACTTTCTACCCTAAGTCCACAAAATACACAGTTTTCTCACCCCAGCAAGAAACCTTTTGAAAGATTGACCATATGTTAGGAGACAAATCAAGCCTTTACAGATTCAAAGGCATAGAAACTATATTCAGTATCTTCTCTGACCATGATGGAATAAATGATGAATTAATTTAAAGAAACACCCTCGAAAACACACAAACACATGGGAACTGAATAACCTACTTCTGAATGACTTATTCACTACTGAAGAAATTAAGGCTGAAATAAAAAAAATTATGGAAACAAATGATAATGAGTACACAAGTATCCATAATCTGTGGGACACAGCAAAATCAGTCATAAGAGGGAAGTTCATAGCAATTAGTGCACATAAGAAAAGAATGGAAAAATGTCAAATAGATAATCTAACATCATGCCTCAGGAATAGGAAAAATAACAACAAAAAAAAATGACAGGTGAAAAGAAATAATAAAACTTCGAGCAGAAATAAATAAAATATAAAATAAACGAACCATATAGAAAATAAATGAAAACAAAAGCTGGTTCTTTGAAAAGATTAACAAGAGCGACACACCATTGCTAGACTGATACAGAAGAAGAAAGAAAGAAACCAGATAAATCAAATACATGATGAAACAGGCAATATTACAACAGACAGTAGAAATATAAAATATTATTAGAGGATACTATGAGTGACTATATGCCAACAAACAAGATGACCTGGAGGAGATGGACAAATTCCTGGATACATATAATCCACCAAGATTGAATCAGGAAGACACAGAAAACCTCAATAGACCCATAACAAACCAGGAGATTGAATCAGTAGTAACCACCCAACAAAGAAAAGCCCCGGTCCAGATGACTTCACTTCTGAATTCTGCAAAACTTTTACGGAAGAGTTAATCCCTCTCCTACTCAAATAATTTCTAAATATTCAAAAAGAACGAAACCTTCCAAATTCATTTTATGAAACCTCTATCATCCTCATTCCCAAAACAGATAAGGACATGACAAAAAAGAGAAAAATATAGACCAATATCATTGATGAATATAGATGTAAAAATTCTCAATAAGATACTCGCAAATCACACCCAACAACATATAAAAAAGATTATTCATAACGACCTGGTAGGCTTTATCCCAGGAATGCAAGGGTGGTTCAACATGCCCAAGACCAAAAATGTAATACACCATATTATCAGAAAGAAAGATAAAAACCATATGATCACTTCAATTGATGCAGAGAAAGTTTTTGATAAAATACAACATCTTTTCATGATAAAACCCTCAGTAAAATTGGTATAGAAGGGTCATTTCTCAACACAATAAAAGCCATCTATGAAAAACCTACAGCTAATATTATACAGAATGGGGAAAAGCTGAAAGCTTTTCCGCTAAAAACGGGTACTAGACAAGACCGCCCACTTTCTCCACTGCTCTTTAATATAGTACTGGAAGTCTTAGCTAATGCAATCAGAAAAGAGAACAATATAAAAGGCATTCAAATAGGCAAAGAAGAGTTGAAAATGTCTTTATTTGCAGATGATATGATGGTATACGTAGAAGACTCAAAGGTCTCCATGAAAAAACTTCTTGAAGTAATAAGTGAATTCAGCAAAGTGGCAGGATACAAAATCAACAACCAAAAATCTATAGCATTTTTATATATGAACAAGTTGAATGAAGTAGAGCTGAAGAAAGGAATCCCTTTCACCATAGCCACAAAATGTGTAAGATACCTAGGGATAAACCTAACTAAGGAAGTCAAAAACCTTTATAAAGAAAACTATGAAGATCTTTAAAAAAATATTGAAAGTGATATAAAAAAGTGGAAGGACATCCCATGTTCCTGGATTGGAAGAATTAACATAATCAAAATGGCAATTCTACCCAAATTAATTTACATGTTTAATGCAATTCCAATCAAAATACCAGAAATATTCTTCACAGATCTAGAAAAGACATTCATAGAATTTGTCTAGAATCATAAAAGATCTTGTATTGCTAAAGCAATCCTGCACAAGAAGAGTTGGGTGGGAGGCATATCACTCCCTGATTCCAAGATATACTATAAAGTTGTGATCATCAAAACAGTATGGTGTTGGCACAAAAAAAGACATGTGGACCAATGGAATAGAATAGAGACCCCAGAAATAACCCCCAAAGTTTACAGCCAATTGATTTTTGACAAAGGGTATCAGTCAATCCATTGGGATAAGGAAAACCTCTTTAGTTAGTGGTGCTGGAAAAATTTGTTATTCACCTGCAGAAAGATGAAAGTGAACCCCCATTTTTTATCATTAACAAAAATCAACTCAAAATGAATCAAAGATCTGACCCTAAGACCTCAAACAATAAAACTACTGGTGGAAAATGCTGGGGAAACTCTGGGATTAGGCAAAGACTTCTTAAATAAGACTCCCAAAGCACAGGCAATAATCCCTAAAATAGACAAGTGGGACTATATCAGACTAAGGAGTTTCTTCACAGAAAAGACCACAGTAACAAGTGTGAATTGACAGCCCTCAGAATGGGGAATATTTTTGTTAAATATGCCTCAGACAATGGACAGGTAACTAGAATACACAGAGAATTCAAGTGCCTTATACACAAAAAAAAAAAAAAAAAAAAAAAAAAAAAAAAAAAAAAAAAAAAAAAAAAAAAAAGATGGGAAAATGAGCTGAACAAAAATCTCTCTAAGGAAGCCATACAAACAGCCCAAAAGCATGTAAGGAAATGCTCAACATCCCTCATCATAAGGGAGATGCAGATAAAATCTACAATGAGATACCACTTAACACTTGTCAGAATGGCAAAGAGTAAAAATACAAAAAGTGATGTGTTAACAGGGATGTGGTGAATGGGGAACTCTCCTATACTGCTGATGGGAATGTAAACTGGTTCAGCCACTATGGAGAACAATATGGAGGTTCCTCAAAGGTCTACAAATAGAGCTACCATTTGATCCAGCAATCCCACTTCTGGGTATCTACCCAAAGGACAGGAGAATGCTGAGTCGGAAAAGTGATTGCATATTAATTTTTATTGCAGCATTATTCATGATCGGCAAGACATGGAAACAACCTAAATGTCCACAAACTGATGAATGTAAAAGTGTGGTACATATACTCTATGGAATACTACTCAGCCATAAAACAAAACAAAACAAAACAAAAAAAACAAACAAAAAAACAAGACCCTGGCATTTGATAGAAAGTGGTCATATATGGAGGATCTATTCCTGAGTGAAGTAAGCCAAGATATGAAAGAAAGATATTGTATATATCCACTTAATATATACTGACTATCTGTACTCTATGGTAGAGATCGAAATATTGGAGGACATAAAAGCAGTGAAAATAGTTAATGAGGATGAGACAGTATGGAATGGGGCAAAAGAAGAGAAGAGTATAGAGAAAGATAACAAGAGAACAAATAAAGAGGAATGACATTAGTAGGACACAGATATGGTGTATTACCTATTGATGATGATGTGTATTTTATTCTTAACTGGATTGGTCTGAGAAGTATTTTATGTTGGGTAAAGTATTTTTACAAGCAAAATGAGAAGTAGTAATTGACTGTTTAAAAATAATTGTAATAATAGTAATAATAGTAATAATCGGAAAAAAAATGAAAAGCTATTGGTTGATGAAATGGGGATTTTAATGTCTCTGTATTGACTGACATGCATGGTATTCCTTCTGAAAAAAAAAAGAAATGTAATACACTGTAAAGCTATATGTGATTCAATGTAATATAAACAAGAATATGATAATAGTAAATAAATAAATTAGTTTAAAAAATCTTTCAAGTTATTGTCTAAAGATAGTTTCATTAAATGTTCTGCTATAGAATAATACACACCACTGCCAAGGATTTTGTTGTATGTTGTATATGATAGCAGGTCCATTTGACATATACCTTTCACACCTGATTTTGTTACACATAGCCCCGCCCCCAGATCTTCCCTGTAATAATTTTCCTCCAGCACATCTACTCAGTGATGCTGTGCTGTATCAGAAGATAAAGCAGGTGTATCATTGTACAATGAATTTTGTATACATGTTTATGAAATGATGAAATCAACTAGAAGAGTATGCTCATAACAGTGCTTATTATCAGGATCTGTGTCCAGGAAAAAAAGGAGGCTAATGGCCACCATTGTGAATGGGTAATACCATTTAGAAAGCTAAATTTAGCATTCACATGAGCAATTACCTTGAGTATTAGATCTCATCTCCCTCTTCTACTTACTTTTCTCCTTGTGAATGGCTTCCTGGTGCCATGCTGAAGAGAAAGACATCTAAATAACATGAAGGAAGTCTTAAAATAGAAAATATTTTAAAGACTGGGACCAGCAGTTAGCATAATGGCTATGTCGCTGGACTCCCACGTAGTCGACCGCGGTTCGCGTCCCGGACCTGGTGGCTTAAACTCATGCCGGGCTTAAACTCATGCGTGCATGCCCCCAGGATCACGAGAGGAGAATGGAGGAGAAGGGATTGCGGCGTGGCCATCCCCCCTGGGGGGTGATTTCTCACTTTCTATCTCTCTGTCTCTCTCTCTGTCTGGCTAGCGCACGTGACCTATAGCAAAAACCTCTAAAAAAAAAGACTAAAGACTACATTGTACAACTTTTGAAACTGTCCCTTGTCATGATAAACAGTGAAAAAGCACATTAACAGTTGCATTTACTTACATATAATTGGTAGGGAAAACTGGCCTTTTCCCCACCGTATGCTAGTTCTTTGAAAGGTAAATTGCTAATATTTTGAGTACTGACTGCATCTTCGAGTGATTGTGTAAATGCTCAGAAAGGAAATCAGGAAAATAAGACTAACTACAACTAATAATCCAATTGGCTTATTAGAGGGCATTCATTATTATAGTAGCAGATGGACTTATATTTTGCTAATTTGTTTGGTACTGAGATCTTTTATTATATATCAGTCCAGTATTTTACCATCTTATTTTTTTGGCTCTGTATCTGTAGTCAAGAAAGATTACAGGTTGAGAAAGAAATGGTTACATTGGCCTATCTGGTTAACTATCCTAAAATGTCTTTGGCAGAAACCTAACTCAGTTCTTTATGTTCCAACAGACAGGTGACAATGAAAGGGCTAGTACTGCATCTGTTACACTCATTTACACGTCTGCTGTGAAAACTCAGACCTCCCTCCAGGAACCTGAGGGATCACACACAGCTGACCGAAGTCATTCTCCTGGGAATACCTGAGTCAGAGGGAAGGGAGACTGTGCTCTTTGTCATCTTCTTCATCTATCTCTTCACCCTGTTTGGAAATTTGCTCATCCTAATGGCAATCATTTCTTCCTCTACTTTTCACACTCCCATATGTTTCTTCTTGGGGCTCCTATCTAGTTTTGACATGATGTTCTCATCTGTCACCTGTCCCAAGATGCTGTTCTATCTCTGGTCATAGCTGAGCCATCTCCTATGAGGGATGTCCTGCACATATTTTCTCCTATCACTTCCTGGGTTCTAGCAAAGGCTGCCTCTACTCTGTAATGGCTATGATAAATTTATGGCCATCTGTCACCCCCTGAGATATACAGTCATCATGAAACCTGGAGTCTGTGTTGGTTTGGTCATGGAGCCTGGTTGGTGGGTTGTCTTCAGGCCACCACTCTGACCAGCTTTCCTTTTAAGTTAACCTACTGTGGCCCCAAGCAGGTCGACCACTTCTTCTGTGACATTCCTGTTGTCTTACCCCTGCTTGTACTGACAGCTTCCTTGCCAGAGAGTATGTTCCATCAATGTTTGCTTCTTTGTTTTAGTGTTGTTTAGTATTTGTGTCTCCTATACCTGCATTGGGGCTGCCATTTTGAGGGTCTGCTCAACAGAGGACTGAAAGAAAGCTTTCTCCACCTGCAGTGCCCACCTCACTGCCATCCTCTGTGCCTATGGACCTGTGATCATCATCTATCTGCAACCCACACCCAACCCCCTGCTTGGGGCCATAGTGCAAATACTAAATAATATTGTATCCCTCATGCTTAACTCATTAATCTATTTCTTATGGAACAAGTGAAAGTGAAAGTGGAAAGTTCTCTAAAAATGTGTTTCAAAATGATTTATATACTGTTTGGAATAAATTATGAAATTTGTGATGGATTTTAGAAATGTACTCTCTCAATATCATCCTTCAATTTTCTTTATAAATCAATAGGCACTTAATGAAAAACACTTTCTCTGAAAACATTATACTTTTGTTTCCTGATAAAATTGCGTTTTTGTACTTCTGTAATCTCTGAAGCCCTAAAGATGGACTATAAATTATATTCTCTATAATTTTAGGTAAGAAAGATAAGGATAATACCAAGCAGCTAGAGAGAGATTTCTCATGATTGTAATAGGGAGCTAGTTTTGCCTGGAGGAATATAGAGATCTGTGGAAGACCACAATCACTCACTAGCACCCTCTCTAGGCCAAATCAGCCTCCAGTTCATTGATTTGTTCTACTCAACAACATAATTGTTCCTTTCTTCTCCCTAAAAGCGTTTCAGTTTCTCTTTTATTCTAAGAAGAGTATTAAATAACATCTACAGTTTGTGATGTGTCTTCCAGGGACAGATGAATTTGTCACATATAACATCTCACTTAATGTTCATATCACCCACAAAACTTAGAGTTTAAGTTTTATAAGAAGAGCTTTGTGGGTTAGAGACTTTAAGGGATGGGCTCAATGCTGTACAATATGGAGAAATACAGACTTCAAACTCAGATCCAGCTATGTCCACAGTCCCTGATCTTCATTTTTTAAAGAGCTATTTATTTATTTAATTTTACTTGCTAAGATTATTTAACTTTTAATTTGTTCAGAGAAAGAGAGAGAGAGAGACAGAGAGACAGAGAGACAGAGAGAAAGAGAAAGTGAGAAAACAAGCTGCCAGGACTGGAATTTGAACTATGGTCAGCCATGTGGGAGTATAGCCCCTTCACTGCCACACCTCCTGCCAGCCTCCAAACCCTGCTCTTAATCCCTCCACCACTGGCTGTTCGAAATGGTCAGTTTGGAGATTTGTTCATTTTCATTACCTCTCTCCAGAGCTCATGGTACAAATAAGGTGTGCAATAAATAACCTGTGAAACAAGCTCTGACTGAAGTCAGGATGACATAGTGCCTGTGCTATTATTCCCACTTACTCTGTTTTACTGTCCATTGTCTGCTTAGATGGGGGCGCTGTATGCCCTGTGTATCACATTTAGCTATGGGTGAGCTGGGCCTAGACCTGAGCATACAGAACTCCTACTGTGCTGGGGATTTCCTACTGCACCATGCTACCAGTACCCCAACTTACTCCTCATCGTACACGCAGTGCAGTGGGAAGCCCTCCCACCCAGGGCTGTTGATAAGAAGTTAGCCTAATTATGGGGTCCTATTAGCCTGCTCATTGTGTTTTCTCAACACATTAGATTTTCTTCTTGGCCTCCAATGAGACTGGAGTTAGTAATTAGTCCACAACATTCTTGTAACCCAAGGAGAAAGATGGTGTACTACATACTGGGGATCTCACAGATATACCAGCTTCTAATTTTCATAGCATTTTATCATTTGCAATATTTACCTGCAAAAATTCCCATTCATTTGAAATCATTAAAATGAAAGAAAGTGAGACTCTCAAATAACATGAATTACTTTCTTGTAACAAGCATGAGGCCAATGCCATAATGAGGGCCAAATATAATTTATAATTTTTTTTTGAGAGGTTTTCGCTATAGGGCGTGTGCGCTCGCCAGACAGACAGAGAGAGACAGAGAGACAGAAAGTGAGAAATCACCCCCCAGGGGGGATGGCCACGCCGCAATCCCTTCTCCTCCATTCTCCTCTCGGGATCTTGGGCACGCACACACACGCACCTGGCGTGAGTTTTAAGCCACCGAGTCCAGGACGCGAACTGCGTTCGACCACGTGGGAGTCCAGCGACATAGCCATTATGCTAACTGCTGGTTCCCTATAATTGGTTTTTCATGCACAATGAAGATTCTATAGCTTCTCCTAACCTAACTGGAAAACAATCCATGATTGCACAGACTCCAATTCCCACATTTTAAAGTTGTCTGGCCTAGACGTTACGCTGGAGCCAAACTATTAACATATTAAATTGCTGCGTTTTAGTGCAGGTATCAGAAGAATCTATGGCCATGGTTTCTGCCTGGAGGAATATAGAAATCTGTGGAAAACCACAGTCTATGCCTGAGTCTATGTAGTGTTGACGGACACATGGTCATCACACTGAAGTTCAATATGTTTCTAGATCATGCGAAGTTCCATTAGAGTAGACACTCTGTCTTATTCACTGCTGTGTCCACAGGACACAGCCCAGCGACATATTAAGGTTTAGGCTTGTTGTATGGAAGAATAAATAAATGTGACTTAGCGATTGAAATTATGATGTAATTGTGCAGTTAGTGACAAAAAAAGGGAAATGTGTGTGAAAAATGAGGATACAGAATAAGATGCCTTGTTTAGGTAGATTAGTATTGAAGTAAACTTTACTAGTTATAAACTACAATTTGAATGATTTATTATACAAGACTGGCATTAGGATTTTTAACATCAAAACTCTTTCTGTAAGTCTTCTTATTTTCTAAAGTCACTCTCATTATTTACTGTATTTCTTTCATCTTTTCATCCTAGTTTCTTCAAATTTCTCCTTCCCCAATTCAATGATTCTATAAAGTAAAGGCTTAGGGGATATGGGAAATTTCATAGCAATTGGAAGGCTTAAAGGTATCTTCTGTTTTTTTTTAATCTCCCAATCTAACAGTGTACAATACAAATGGATTATTGAGTATTTCACCAAAGTGTCTAAATGAAATAATCTTGCCATTCTACCAGTATTTATCTGAAGGAAAAGAAAATAGTATGTTGCAGAGATATCTGTACTCCAATGTTTACTGTAGCATGTTTATGACAACCCATATGTAGAATCAATGGAAAAATGGATAAAGAAAATATTATACCAAAGTGTGCATGCACACACACTCTATGCCAGACATTAGAAAGAATGAAATCCTGACATTTGAGGTAACATCACTGAACCTGGAGAATACCATGTTCAGTGAAATTAGCCAGACACAAAAAGAGAAATACTACATGTTCTTTAGTGTCACTTAATGCTCTAGGGGTTCAATCATTAACAATAAGTACATAAACTTAGATTAACTGAAAAAGAAGACTCTGGAATTTTAGAGATGGTAGATGTGCTATTTACACTAATATGATCATATCACATTGCTTTCTCATCCTGAAAAATCCCACCATCCCCTCTAAATATGCACAGTTACTATGTGTCAACAATAACAATCACAGTAATACAAAGTTTAACTTTTTTTTTCTTTTTTTTGGACAGGATTTTGCTATAGGGCACGTGCGCTCTCCAGACAGAGAGAGACAGAGACAGAAAGCGAGAAATCACCCCCCAGGGGGGATAGCTACGCCGCACTCCCTTCTCCTACATTCTCCTCTCGGGACCTTGGACACTCACGCACATGCACCCGGTGTGAGTTTAAGCCACCAGGTCCGGGACTTGAACCGTGGTCGACTATGTGGGAGTCCAGTGACATAGCCATAACGCTAACTGCTGGTCCCAAAATTTAACTTTTATTTTTAAACTGCCTAACGTGACTTTGGAAATTTTCATTTCTTTATCTACACTTTCTATGTTACTTTTCTATGTTATCTTACTTTCTATGTTATTTTTCGATTAATTTATAACATTTATTTTTCATAATTTTTGTCCAAGAAGAATAAAAAAGGACATCACAGTTTATGTAAGAGAGGCTGATTGGGACCAGCAGATGGTGTAATGGCTACATTGCTGGACTCCCACATAGTCAACCACGGCTTGAATCCTGGACCCAGTGGCTTCAAACTCACATCATGCATGTGTGCATGCATACCCGAAATCCAGAGAAGAGAATGGAGGAGAAGGGATTGCAGTGTGGCCACTATCCCCCATCCTGCCAGGGTCAACTTTGAGTTTTGTCTCTCCATCCCTCCAGTGAGCACACACACCCTATAGCAAAAATATCTCTAAAAAAAAAAAAGAGAGAGAGAGAGAAAGAAAAAGAGAGAGAGAGGAGAGAGAGAGAGGCTGATTATCTGTACTCCAAAAATTTCAGGAGAAAAAAATCCAGAATAATTTGTTGAGAGAAAAAGAGTCATTTCTAAATTCAGTAAGATAGTATTAATGATGCTGTTTACAAATTTGCCTGAACTCATCTGTAATAAAATGTTCTAATCCCTCAGAGGAGGCTCTATTATTCTCACTTAGTTCCTCTCCTCTGTTGAACTGAAACCTCAGGGTGCTCCCAGAGGACACCTGTGTGGGGCCCTTAACTGACACGTAGATCAAACTGCGAGTCTCACTCATTCTCACTCAGGCATAGACATCTAAAAAGCAAAAATGAAGTTCTGTTCTGCTGTCATGAGACTAGGCTAACGCAGGGCCTTCACTCACAGGCACACCCCGAAGTACTCTGACCCAGTGAGCGTCAGTTCTCCGCTCTTACTGAACAACTCTCTAAATTCTGCCACCCAGGGATCTTTCTGACCCATCTCCCTGCTCTTTCTTACCTGTCTCCCTACCCATCTCTCCTCACTGTAGCTGGGATCGCCTCTTCATTTTCTTTCTCCTGTAACACACTGAAACACGATACTGCTTTAAATGTATAGTTTCTTAAATTTCCTGATACAGAGACCATAATCTTTTGAAAAATTCTTATAATTTTCAAGGTGTTAGTCATAGGGCACATGCACTCATCACACTCATCAAGGGGAGTCAGTGAGAGGGGAAGTAAGAGCTCACCCCCGAGGGTCCCGGCCATGCTGCAATCTCCTCTTCCATTTTCCTCCTGGGATTTTGGGCATGCATGCATGTGTTCCTGGTTTGAGTTTCAAGCTGCCAGGTCCAGGATTCAAACCGGGGTCCACCATCTGGGGGTCCAGTCCCTTAATCACCACACCATCTACTTGCCCCTGATTTGTTTTAACATTCAATTGTTGTATATCTCTGTAGCACACAGAATGATTTCAAGGTACACACGCAGAACACAGCATCAGATCAAGGATATCACCTACGTGATTTTCAACAGAGAGCTTTACATTCTTATGTCCGTCAAGTGTTTCCTCCCAGAGCCCTCCCAGCCACCACTCCTATCTACTCCCCTCCTATAGTTCCTGTCTCTGCACTTGCCCTCCCTAATAAATATGGTGACTCCTCACCAACTGAGACCATGACCTTTAATGTGACCCTTGGAGACCTAAATTTACTTCACCTCATCTCACGCTTTATCTCATGCTTTCCCTTTACTTCCTTGAACTCTTCAAATATGCTGTGCTCCTTTCCAAAAATTCTTTGTGCATATTTTTATTACTCCTGCCTAGAACAATTTTTGTCTCCTTGCACTTGAACTCTTACTCTTCAGATCTCAGCTAGGAGACAATTTTTCACAGACAAGTCCTCCCTCACCTTGAAGGAACTCTACATAACCATCCAAATGTCTGAAAATACACATTTAGGAACATGTGTTAACTATTCAGAGTGCAAACTCTCTTCCATTATAAATTTTCTATTTATTTAATTTTGATTAACATTTCTCTTCCTCTATTAGACTGTAGACACTTCAGAAACAGATACTGTAGCTAATTTCTGTCACCAAAATGTAGTGGTTTTGACACATCATGGCAGCTGTTAATGAATTTTTGTTGAATGAATAAATGACCTTAGGAAAACCTCCAACTTGGTCACATTATTTTCTCACCTATCAGTCCTTCTTGTCTTTGCATCTTATCTAATCCAGATTTCTTGACCATTATTGCTATTAGTTCCAACGCACTGAGATCCTCACTCCTTCTAGCCCAGGCTTCATGTCTTGCTGCCTGCTCCAATCCTCCACACACCTGTTAATCTTTATTAGAGAAAAATAACAAACCAGGGAATTGAGCATCACTGCAAATTCATTATTGCCTACCTCCAGTGTTTAGCAGCAACTATGTTACTTTTGTTCAGTGGGACTGCTCCTTGTCCTCATTGGAATTACATTTGATATGGATTTGGAACCTCAGACTTTTCTACTCAGTTTCTAGCTTCTAACACACAAAGAATGAAAGCAGGATTCACCAGCAAATGGAGGGCAAATAAACCAGCAAGATTTAAATATCCCCCATCACAGGGTTCTTGGTAATGAGTGGAAAATGTGACTTAGACTGAGTACAGGGGGGGACTTTTATTCTTGGCTGAATTGGAATCAGCAGAATCTGTAGCACAGGAACTTCCTGGTTTACCCTCCCACCTATGGCAGGGGAGGAAGTTGGAACAAGGACAGAAGGGGAGACACCTTTCTTCCCCATGTGTGCTCCTTACTCGTCCCCTGCCTCTGTCCCATGTTGAAGCCTAGATGAAGTAGACCTCGCTACCATTTTGTTTTCTGTATAATCTTCACTTTCCGGCTTTGTTCTGTATGCAAGGCTTTGTGAATAAATGTCAGTCTTTAATAAATTAAATTTTATAAAGGAAAAAATGCCTTTTTATGCATGATAACACCCTTAATGTGTCTTGTATCTGTTGAAGAAAATGAAAATCCTGGGTAGCCAAGTGTAAAAACAATTCATATATTCATTAATAGATTAATGGATAAAGAAAATTATGTGTGTGTGTGTGTGTGTGTGTGTGTGTGTGTGTATTTTCTGGTAATTGCAACAACATGGATGAACCTGGAGGACATAATGTTACATGAAATAAGCCAGAACCCAGAGAGATAGTTATTGCCTGGTTTCCCTTCAAGGTGGAGTACAAAAATGTTGTTCCCAGAGTTGAGTGCAGAATTATGGTCCAAGGATTAAAAGAAGGGGTGGGAGATGATAATTAAAACATACAAAATTTGGGACAAGCAGTTAGCATAATGGCTACTTCACTGCACTCCCATGTAATCGACCACAGTTTGAGTCCCGGACCCAGCGGCGTAAACTCACACCGGGTGTGTGTGCATGCATGCCCAATATCCTGAGAGGAGAATGGAGGGGTTGTAGCATGGCCATCCCCCCTGGGGGGTGATTTTTCACTTTCTGTCTCTCTGTCTCTCTCTGTCTGTCTGGCGAGCACACACATCCTATGTCAAAAACCTCTCCAGAAAAAAAAAAAAAAAAAATTTGGTTATAAGGAGAAATAATTCAAGAGATCTACTCTGCAAAATGGAACTATAACTGGTAACAATGCCTTGTGCACTAGGAAATTGTTTTAAAAATGTGATAAAGTATGTTAATTAGCTTTTTTAAACCATTCCACAATCTATCCATATTTTAAAACATTTATAAATATACAAACTTTGTGTTATTTAAAATAAAGTTATATTTTATTATATAGGAACATTTGAAATATTTGAGACAAATGTAGAATCTACATTTCACACAAACAAGTGAAAGTACAGTAAACATTTACTTAAAATTGTTGCTAAACTATGCAATTTGGCTTTGGTGCTTATGATAGTTTTGCAACGCTTATATATACACTTTCCAAAAAAAAATCTATAAGTAAAAATAAGAATACTTTTGATTCATTTTGTTAGACTACTCTACTTATTTTGTAATAGATGCTGTTTTGGAGAACATTAGACTGGGAATGTAGAACCTGAATATTGTCACTGTGACCATCACAATAATTTAGCTCATGCCACCTTAAATTTTTAAAAAATTGTTTGAGGGAATGGTTCCTCTCTAGAGAGAGAAACAAAATACCACACAGTACAATACGGTTTCACTGCGATTCAATTTTGTCTATCTTTTTAATCCCATCAGGATTTGAGGCACATGTGAACATGTCTTTGTTGTGTTTCTTGGGCCACCAAAACTGGTACTCAACCTACAGCTGCCACATGGCATCCAGCTTCCTATGTACAGTGCTCAATCCCTGCTCTGCGGGGCTGGCCCACACCTTGCTTTAAAAATATTCTGGTTGGTCATCTAAAATCACCCATGACACCTGTTTTCCTGGAATTAATATTTCTAGGAGTACATTATTTTTAATTGCTGGAGGGAACTTAAGCTCTCCAGAGAGAGACATGGAGGCAGAAAGAGAGAGAGAGGATTTTATTTATTGATAAATATTCCTTCTTTATTTCACTGGGCATCTTACTCAGGAAGAAGTATTATATTATCAAAATTTTTCTGCATATATACATATGATCTTTTTTTATCTTTCTGTCTGTTAATATGATGTATTACATTTATTGTGTATGTTAAACTTTCCTTATCTAACATCATACTGAATGGGGGAAAGATGGAAAGTTTCTTACTAAAAACTGAAATAAGGCAAGGGAGTCCATTTTCTCCTCTCCTTTTTAACATAGTAGTGCAAGTCATCGCCAATGCAATCAGACAAGAGAGCAAAATAAAAAACAGAAGGAAAAGAATTAAAATTGTCCCTATTCACAGGCAACATGATTATATACTTAGCAAATTTAAAATAACCTAGTAAATATCTTCTAAAAGTCATAAATGAATTCAATAAAGTAGCAGCATACAAAATTAATGTACAAAAATCTATAGTATTTGTATACACCAACAATGAACAGACTGAGGTAGAATTAGAGAATCATATGCCATTTAAAAAACACACATACACATACACACACACAACCATGTAAATATAAATCTAACTGAAAGGTAAAAAACATCTACATGAAAAACTATGAAAAACTGAAAAAAGATATTGAGTATGATACACAAAAATGGAAAGACATTCTATGCTCTTGGTTGGAAGAATCAATGTAAGAAAAACATCATTTTTACCCAAGTTACAAATTCAATGGAATTCTGATCAAATTACCAGTGACATTCTTCAGAGACATATAAAAAAGTCATAAAATTTCTCTGAAATCATAAGTGCTCCTTATTGTCAAGGCAATTTTGTACAAAAAGAGTAAAGTAGGAGACATATAACTACACAACATCAAAATATTTTATAAAACAGACCTCTAGAACAGTGAAATAGGATAGAAAATCCAGAAATAACCCCTAAACATACAGCCAACTGTTTTTTGACAAGGGCACAAGACAAACCAGTGGGGAAAAGAAAGTCCCTTCAACAAATGGTACTAGAAGAACTGGATATCAAAACAGATCAAAGGTCAAAATGTAAAGGCTCAAACCATGAAACTACTGGTAGAAAACACAGAGGAAACATCTGAAGACATTGGAGCAAGCAAAAAGATGAGGTTTTTTTTTTTTTTTTTTTTTTTTTTTTTTTTTTTAAAGAATTACTTATTTATTTGTTTGTTCATTTATTTATTTTATTATTTCACATGAGTTTTGCCATGTGGGAATTCCAGCACCATAACCAGCCCACAACCTGCTGACCCTGGCAAAGAGTTCTTAAATAAGACCCTAAAATGCAGGCAAGAATCCAAAAATAGACAAGTGAGTTACGTCAAGCTAAGAAGTTTCTGTACAGCAAAGCAAATAATAATTAAAGTGAAGATAACTCTCAGAATGGGCAGAAATATTGACAAGTTATGGTTACAATAAGGGATTGATAGCCAGAGTATATAGAAAACTCAAATAGTTCACCTGAAAACAACTTAAAATAAAATAAAAATAAGAACAAAACAAAAGTCCAATTAAAAAATTGGCAAATGGGGACTAACAGTTGGAATAATGGCTATGTCACTGGACTCCCATGTAGTCGACCACTGTTCGGGTCCCAGACCTGGTGGCTTAAACTCATGTCAGGTGCGTGTCTGCGCATGCCCAAGATCCTGAGAGAATGGAGGAGACAGGATTACGGCCTGGTCATCTCCCGGGGGGGGGGGGGGGTGATTTCTCACTTTCATTCTGTCTCTCTCTGTCTTTCTGGCAAGAGCACGTATCCTATAGCAAAAACCTCTCAAAAAAACAACATACACAAAAAATTGGCAAATGAGCTGAATAGACAACTCTCTAAAAGAAAACCACACAAATGGTCAAAATACATGTGAAAAAAACCTTAACATTTCTTATCATACGGGAAATGAAAATCAAAATCACAATTAGATACCACTTAATCAGAATGGCTTCAAACAAGCAAATAAAGAACAAGTGTTGGTGAGGCTGTGGTCAAAAAAGAACCCTCCCACACTGTTGGTATGAATGTAACTTAGGACAGTACTAAGGAAAACAATATGGAAATTTCTCAAAAACCTGTGGATAGAATTACCATATGAACTGGTAATCCTACACATTGGTATGTACTCAAAAGGTAAGAAAACCGTATTACAACATTCATAATTACTAAGAAATTAAATCAACCTAAGTATTCAAGAACTGATGACTTGATTGATAAATTTGGCACATATACGCTATGGAATGTTACTCAGCCATAAGGACCAATGAAATCCTGTCATTTGATACAAACTGGATAGAAGATGTAATGCCAAGCAATTATAAGGTCAGATCGTTAAAGCAAACCTTGCATATCTCCACTCAATATATTAACAAATGCCTACTCTCAAGGTAGAAATGGAAAGATCCAAAAATATAAACATAGGCACAAGTGTAGATACTAGAGATTGTATGGGAGTGGGGTGGTTAGGAGAAGGTAGGTAGGAAGAAACACTTAACAAATAAAAGAATGTAAAGTTTACTGCTGAAAATGCTGTCTATGGTAATATTGTTGATTTGATTGTCATGTTCTGCACACATACTGTGAAAAACCATATACTATAGCGATGTACAATAATTAAATATAAATTAAAAATTTATAAAATAAATGAAAATTGAAAGGAGAGCGAGAGAAGAAAGCACCCCTCAATGGGGCGTGATTTTTCTGCAATCCCTTCTCCATTTCTTCATCCTGATTTGATTTCGGAGACACATGAACACACTCTTGCACACCCAGCATGTTTCTCAAACTTCTGGGGTCCATTGGAACTGCAGTTGGTCTTGTGGACCTTGCTTCTCTAATCACTAGGCTATGGGGCCAGCTTATACCAAAGACAATTGAATGTAATTTTATTTACTAATTAAAAGTCTATTTATTATCTTTAATTTGTACAAAATATTTTTTCCTTTTGGAGAGGTTTTTGCTCTAGGGCACATGTGCTCACCAGAAAGACAGAGAGAGACAGAGAGACAGAAAGCGAGAAATCACCCCCCAGAGGGGATGGCCACGCCACAATCCCTTCTCCTCCATTCTCCTCTCGGGATCTTGGGCATGCACGCACACACACCTGACATGAGTTTAAGCCACTGGGTCTAGGACTTGAACCACAGTCGACTACATGGGAGTCAAGCGACATAGCCATTATGCTAACTGCTGGTCCCTGTACAAAATATTTTTAAAGTTAGTCATTATATATAAAAAAAATCAAGAATAAATAAAATGATAGAATTATTAACATTTATGCCCTTTTATAAATAACTAGCTTTACAACAAAAACATTGTTCGCTTTCTTTTTTTTTAATTTGTTATATAGTGTACATGTTTGCTGGGAGAGGGGAGAGAGAGAGAGAGAGAGAGAGAGAGAGAGAGAGAGAGAGAGAGAGAGAGAGAGAAAGTGAGACAGTAAGAAAGCACTCCCCCAGGAGAGATGACCATGCTACAACCCTTCTCTTTCCATCTTCCTCTAGGGATTTTGGACATGCATGCACATATACCCTGTGTGTTTTTCAAGCCACTGGATTTGGGACTCAAACCACATTGACTGGCTTTGACTACCATACCACCTGACTAGCCCTCAGGTTATTTCTTGCATTAAAAATTTTAGATGTATTTGAAATAGTTTGACCACTTAAATATTCCCTAAATACTAAAACTTGATGATCAGAAATTGTATGACCAAAAGTTCTAAAGAGACCAAATCCCAGCTTCCAAGGTAAGCTCTATGGTTGGTTTTAATTTAATTTCTTTGTACCTTGCTTTCATTGACTGTGGAAGTCTTTAGTAATGTTTTGTAGTTTAAATAAGATTGTAAAATATCCTTTTTTTGTCTAGATGGCTCAGAAGTTTTTAAGCAGAGGGGCCACATACAATTCTCTCCCCACCCCAAATTTTGTGTCTCTCTTGCAAATAATTAATGCGTGACATATAACTCGCACTCAATATTAACTTGAATAAATTAAATCCACTGATGCACAAGTAAATGAATGAATGAATACAGTCAGAAAGAAATTTAGTATCTGACACAAGCTTCCCACCCCAATATTTATTGATTATTCAAGGCATTTAACACTGAAGCTGTAATAGGTACCCAGTAGTATACGACAACACTTTCAGTGAGCGCTGACATTATTTTTGTCCTCTCAGCATATTTCTTCTCCCTTTCTCTTGTCAACAGCCCTAACCCCTGCCCTGTGGGAGGACTGCCGACATCCGTTGCACTGTATCCTGCACCCTGGTTACAGGGGTGCCATGAGACTCAGACAAGGAAATTAGATTCTACTCTTAGCTGAGGGTCACAGAGACAAAGGTGGCTGAGGTGGAATCACCTGGTGGCAGAGCCCTGAGGCTGTGCTACAGCTTCTTACGGATAAGATCCCTGGGCCTTCCTTGGCATCCACCCTTCCAGAGCTGGCTTTGCACCAGTCACACTTCTCTGAGTTACTGATGTTTATACTAAGTCAATACTGCAGATAATATGCAGTAAAATACTGTATAATTTATTCATAAAAATAATAGATACATATGAAAATACAAAAAGGATAAAATAAATTTGTGCACTATATGTGTCAAATGATTTTTTTCAAAATTATATATATTCTGAGGTATAGTTTAAAAATTACAAATGATTTTTTTCAAAATTATATATATTCTGAGGTATAGTTTAAAAATTACTTGACCTCTCTTTCTCTCTCTCTCTCTCTCTCTCTCTCTCTCTCTCTATATATATATATATATATATATATATATATATATATATATATATATAAACACATACACATATGTACACATATATATCTTTCACTTATTTCTAAGGTCCAATTACACCAAGTAGTCAATTGCTCCCTTGCTCAATAATTTTCCTGACTTGGGGAATTGATACCCAAAGGAAGACCAAGGTTATATAAATTCTCCTATGTTTTGAAATTATTGCACTCCCTGGAGTCACACAGAAATTAACTGTGTGACATTTTATCTGACAGTGACTGTAAAAGAGAAGGATTCAGGCCATGTTCTTACAGATAAAAGACTGATTGGGATTTAGTCAGGGAAGCCTCCTTCCTTCTGTCGGGGAAGGATGGGATACACCACACAGAGACACTGGCCAGTCCTACTACCTGGTTGCAATGTAAGTGCCCAAATTTGGTCCTTCACTTTTTATCTTGGTCTTTCTCTCTCCAACTCCTTTCATAAGGAATAGATAGATGACAGATAGGTAGATATAGATACAGATAGACAGACAGATAGGCAGATAATTAATAGAGGTTCAGAATATAGAATCCATGAGTTCATCTATAATCTAAACATCTCAGTGTTTTAGAGCAGATTAAACTGGTAGAAAAGTGTATCTAAATTTTTCAAAATAAGAAACTTATAGCAGGGTCTTGCTATTATATACCTGAGACTTCTATATCACAAAAGTGGGGTTGTACTTAACTTGGATCAAGTCACAAAATTTCACACTTTGGACTGAAATAGAGGCTGCAGGTTACTCAACTGTGCCATATGCAGATAACTCCAGGGATAGGAACACTGTTATGTAGTTTCTGCTCACTAAGAGACACCTAAACACTTTTTTTTGGTTGGTTTCTGAGTCTTGACACTCAGACCCAGGGAGACAATGTGGGAAAGAGACTTGATCTTTGTATGTGTGAGTGAAATAATCATATATGACTGAAGGTAACCAAAACTGTGCCAGAGGAATATAAGAAATCTGGACAAGACCTTGTTGGTTATGAAGAAGTTGAGCCACCAATTTCATCCCTTTGATCTCACAAAATCCCATGTATTTTAATCAATGGTATTAACGGGCTATATCAGTGAATATAAAAAAGAACAATAGGGGGTGGTCTGGCAAGGCTGCTTGGTGAGGCTGTGCAGAGGAGACACCGGCAGAACACGGCGGCTCTGTCAGGGAGCTCCACTCCTTCAGTGCCCAGGCTTTGACTGCTTCTCCATTTTACTGAGGTAAACTCAGCTAATTTATAGATGTATTCAACTATCCTCATCTTTCTTTTCCCAGACACCCAAGAGCTGATTCTCCCATAAAAATGAGAAATTACACAACTGTGACTGAATTCGTCCTGCTGGGGATCCCTGAGTCAGAGGGCCTACAGATGACCCTTTATTCCTGTTTTCATCGATATATTCGTGCACCCTCTTGGGAAATGTGCTCATCCTCATGGCGATCCTCTCCTCCTCTCGGCTTCACACTCCCATGTATTTTTTCTTGGGAAACCTCTCCATCTTGGACCTGGGGTTCTCTTCAACGACTGCTCCCAAGATGTTTTCTTACCTTTCAAGGCAGAGTCAAAGGATCTCTTTCCAAGGCTGTGCTGCCCAGCTCTTCTTCTACCATTTCCTGGGCTGCACGGCAGGATTCCTGTACACGGTGATGGGCTTGGACCGCTATGTAGCCATTTGTCACCCCCTGAGGTACACAGTCATCATGAATATCAGGGTCTGCTCCATCTTGGCCATAGGCACCTGGGTGGGTGGCCTTATGCATGCTGTTATGTTAACCTCCCTCACCTTCCAGTTACCCTACTGTGGGTCTAACGAGGTGGCCTATTACTTCTGTGATATACCTGCTGTGTTACCTCTAGCCTGCGAGGATACATCTCTAGCCCACAGGGTAGGTTTTACAAATGTTGGTCTTTTGTCAGTCACTTGCTTTATTCTCATCCTTTCATCCTATATTTGTATTGGGGTCTCCATATCAAAAATTCGCTCAGCAGAGGGCAGACATCGGGCTTTCTCAACCTGTAGTGCCCACCTGGCTGCAGTTCTTTGTGTTTTTGGGCCAATGATTGTCATCTATCTACAGCCCAATCCCAGTCCCTTATTTGGTGCTGCAATTCAGATCTTCAATAATCTTGTAACGCCCATGTTGAACCCCCTCATCTATAGCCTGAGGAATAAGGATGTAAAGTCAGCCTTGAGGGATATATTTCCCCAAAAGAAACTGCTGTGAAAATAAATGAGAAAATCTACAGTTTTGCTTTAGGGGTCCTTTTTTCTTCTTTCCTTCATTCCTTTATTTCTTCTTTTATTTAATGAGAAAGTGAATGAAAACCAAGGGGAGTGGTGTTTTAGAATCCATCCTGCCACATGATGGTCTTCCCAGATTTACCCTCCTAGTGAACCGGGATAACATGTCCAGCCTTTTCCAGTTTTTCTGGCATTTGAACCTGGCCTCCTGCAGCAGGGCCTGATTCTGCAATTCTTAGGACAAATTCTCTTCTTTGGTTTCTAAATCACACAGAAATGAAATGTACCCTGAATCACTCTACTGTGTTTTTTACTTTTTTTTTTTTTAATATGCCCCTGGGGCCAGCAGATGGTGTGGTGGTGAAGGCACTAGGTTCCACATGACCAACTCCACTGTTAGAGACCCAGACCCAGCAGCTTGATAAACATGCAGAGCATACATGCACACATGCTCAATGAATCTTGAGAGGAGAATCGAAGAGAATGGATTGTGGCGTGGCTATCTCCCAGAGGCTGATTTCTCACTTTCCCTCTTTCTCTGTCTCTCTCTAGTGAGCACATCCACCTTATGGCAAAAATTCAAAAAAAGTCCATTTTTATGTTACAGTATGTTTTGTATGAAATATTATTCATGAAACGACTTAGCAGACATTGCACTGACTTTCATGCTGAGTGGATTCTCTTCCAGCAGCATAATGTCTCCTAAAACATGTCTATTTTTTAATTCTTTGAAAGAGTTTGGAGAATACATTTTCTTTCTCCTAGACGCAATTAAAAGTGTATTTATACCTAACTAGCTGGAAGGGAGAACAATACAAAAGAATTTGAGGAAGCCTAGCTTAATGCAGGAGATCAAGATTTCATATATTTTCTTTGCATTAGATATAACCTCAAGTTCAGTGCTAGTCAACCCCAAAACTCAACCAAACTTAAGTATATTTAAGAAGAGACCCTTCTATTGTGTAATATTAGGCAATTATAAGACTTTCAGTATAGAGTCACCATGACATGGATATCTTCTTTGTATAATCCAACTATTGGAAGTCCATGAACATTAATTCTTTTTTTTTCTTTTTCTGTTCTTAGAGATTTTACTTGTGTGTTCACCAGAGACAGAAAGTGAGACGTCACCTCCTAGAAGATGGCCATACCACAATCCCCTCTCCTCCATTCTCCTCCTGGGATTCAAAGACATGCATGCAGATGAGCCCAGCATGAGTTTCAAGCCACTGGGCCTGAGACTTGAAACTCAGTCATCCATGTGAGAGTCCAACACCTTAACTATCACAACATCTACAGACCCAAACTGCTTATTTTTTATTAGTTATTCAAAACATAGGCTTCAATTTTGTAAAAGGTGACCCCAAAAGATCATGTTCAAATGTATTACTGTATATACTTTTTAAAAAGAAATTAGAAACATTGATGTATCTCTGTGTCTATAATGAAAAAAAAAAACCCTCATATTAGAATTTTCATCAAAATTCAGGTAGAAATAATAATGTACCTCTCCAGGAGAAAGAGTAAGTTTCTTCTTTTACTAAAATAATATTATATATATATATGTATGTGTGTGTATATATATATATATATATATATATATATATATATATGTATTTTCCTTTCTCTAATCTCTGTTTTATAATGCTAAAGAACAAAAGCAGATAAACATTGTTTATAGAGCCTGTATTGAATTGTATAATCTATGTGTTTATGTTCTTTCTCGCTTTTTTAAATACTTACCTGCCAGGGGTTTATGGCTTCGCTTGTAAAGCACACTAATATTTCAAAAGATATGTGATGAAAAGAAAGAAAAGAAGGGAGAAAGAATGAGGGACAGGGAGAGAAAGAAAGAGACAAAGAAAGGAAGAGACAGAGACTAAATATACCTAGCTAGCTATATTTTAGAACTATAACAACAATTTATAATAAACATTATTACTTTCCTGCTCTGGCCTCTACTTTCTATCTATCAATATAGAAAATTGAAAGTCAGTTCTCTAAGTGGAAACCATTACCCTCTAAGTGTGGAGTGAACTATTAGAAAATACTCAGTGGACCTTGGTGACAGCATATGCCTGTCACCATTGCACTGCTCTGTACCAGAGAAGAATCTCTACTGTGAGATATTGTCACTGTAACTTACCAGCAGGTAGGTCGTCACTCTCATGAGAACTTGATAGATACTTCAGTCATCTAATTTTTAAAAACATTTGACACTGAAATTTCTTTCAATAATAAAAAATTGGAATCGGTTATTAAATAAGTCAAATGTTTCAGGATGAAATATAAATACTGGACTAATTTTTCAAACCTCTTTAGTGTAAACATCAGAAAATTTTAATAACTATCTATTATAGCAAGACTGTTAAGTTTTCAATGTGCTTTTAACAGAGAAAGAAAAAAGCCACTCATGTTTTAAATATCTGTGCTGTCTTTTGTACAGTCCCTTTTTTGACAGGCGAATACTGAAATAGGTGTATGTTTCACAACTTCTACTCTTCTGTCCTTAAACAAACACACACACATATTTCTATTTTAAGCATCTAATCACTTGTTACTACAAGGAAACAGATGGCAATACTAAAAATTAATAATGACTAAGATTAAAAAAATTAAGAGTGATAAGTGCTGGTGAGGCTGTGGTGAAAAAGGAACTCTCCTACAGAGTTGATGGTAATGTAAATTAGTACAGCCACTGTGGAGAACAATATGGAGGTTCCTCAAAGACCTACAAATAGAACTACCATGTGACCCAGCAATTCCGCTCCTAGATATCTGCCCAAAGAATGGGAAAACACTCCACTGAAAAAACCCTTGCACATCCATGTTTATTGTAGAACTACTCACAATTGCTAAGACATGGAGCCAACCCAAATGTTCATGAACAGAAGAAAGAATTGAAACAGTGTGGAACATGTACACTGCAGAATACTACTCAGCCATAAAAACAATGAAACTCTGGCATTTCATAGAAAGTGGACAAACATGGAAGATTTACTGCTAAGTGAAGCAAGCCAGACTATGAGAGGCACTGTAGGTCCCCACTGAATATATAGCAAATGTCAACACTCTAGGGGAAAAAGTGAATAATTAGAAGGTATAAAAGCACGAAGAGCAATAGTGATACTGGAAACAGTGGGGAAGGAGGGTGGGAAATGGAGAAGGGTGAGAGGAAGGGAATCAAGGGGAAGAAGAAAGAAGCAAAACATTTAAGGGGCCCAGAATGGAGGAAAATTTGTTGATTATAATGTAAATGTAATGTCTTTGACTGTACTGATATGCGGTGTATTTATGATGGGAAAATTCATTTGGTATGCCACAATAATACACAGTAATTGAATGCAAAAACTAAATAAAAAATAATAAGCAAACATAAAATTACAATGATTTAGAATATAACTTTAAATTTTTCCCTAGGAGTTTTACTCTAATGTATATGAAAATGTAATTCCAACTATCCTGTCTCTATCATCTCTTCTAGTTTCTTCACTTTTCTTTGAAGAGCCATATTTATAGGCTAAGAGCACAAATTCAAAAACTTACTTAGTGGGACCAGCAGTTGGCATAAAGATTATGTCACTGGACTCCCATGCAGTTGGCCACGGTTTGAGTCCCAGACCTGGTGGCTTAAACTCATGCTGGGCGCGTGTGCGTGCGTGCCCAAGATTCTGAGAGGAGAATGGAGGAGAAGGGATTGCAGCGTGGCCATCCTCCCTGGTGGGTGATTTCTCACTTTCTGTCTTGCTTTCTATTGTCTCTCTGTCTTTTTCTGTGTTTCTGGCAAGCACACGAGTCCTGTAGCAAAAACTTAAAAAAACAAACAAACAAACAAAAAAAACCTTAGTTACCTAATGGCATAACCAAAAGTAGAATGAATACTGGTCTTCTGACTTGCAGTTCAGGTCCCTTTCTGCTTCACAAACATAATATCAATTGGGAACATTGTAGGTGATTTTGATGCTATATAATTTTAATTAACTTCTGAATGAATCATTATAACAATAAGAACACTAAATAAAAAATAACTTATCGGGGACCAGCGGGTGGTGTGGTGGTTAAGGTGCTGGACACTCCCACATGGCTGACCAGGGTTCAAGTCCTGAATCTGGTGGCTTGCTTTCTCACTTCCTCTCTCTCTCACTCTCACTCTTTGTCTCTTTCTGGTCAAATTAGGAAATAAATGAATGAATAAATAAAATAAAATAATTAATTATTTAAATAATAACTTATCATTTGTTGTAAGAAGGCATTTCTTTTTAACTGTAACATTTATATATATTTTTAGTTTTTAGTTTTGCTATACATTGCATGTCCTCATAGGAGAGAGAAATAGACAGAGAGGGAAATGAGAAAGCATCCCCTATGCTACTATCCCTTCTCCTCTGTTCTTTTCTTGGGATTTTGGACATACATGTGCACACATGTGCCCAGGGTGTTCTCAAGCTCTGGATCAGTTGGTCTTGTGGCCTTAATCTCCATGTCGCCTACTGGCCCTAAGATTGTAACTTTTATTTCTTCTAACATAAAAGGTTGTAAGCACAAAGCAGTCTAATAAAGTTTCTCTAGCTATTCTATTCTGATGAAGCACCTCTAGAAAACTCATCAAATTGATTTTTGAAATAAATACACAGACATACAGAAGAGTTGAAAAAGTAATAAAGGATACATGTATATCATTTATGCAGATTCCCAAAATGTAGAATACCAAACTATTATATAGTGATAACTTTATTCTCCCTCTCTCTGCTTTCCCACTCTTATGTGTGTGTGTACATTTTTTTTTTCTGGACCAGGGTAGAAACATCCCCATATGAAACTATAATTTAGTTATATAAATCAAAGAGTAAACACTGATATAATACAATGTACAGATACTGTTCAGATTTTATCATTCATTCCAACAATGTCCTTTATAGCAATATAAATAAATAAACAAATCGTAAAGTTATTCATCCTTGATGTCCTTTTTTCTAGAATAGTTCCTGAGTCATACTCTGTATTCCAGGATCTTAAAAGCTTTAGTAATTTTAGGCCTGATATTTTGCAGAACATCCTTCAATTCTGCATTTTCACTAGGATGAACTCATAGAGGAGACTGGGGTCTTGTATATCATGCCATTAGGTACTTGCTGTGAATTTGTCCTGCTATTAAAAGGCTCATTTTGATTATTGGTTCAGGCAGTGTCTGCTGTCAGACTACTCCTTTACAAAGTTAATATTTTACCTTCTTTTTAATTTTTTAAGAGAAATTTTTCTATAGGGTGTGTGTGCTTGTCAGACAGACAGGGAAAGACAGAAAGCAGGAAATCATCCCCAGGAGGGATGGCCGTGCCACAATCCCTTCTCTTCCTTTCTCCTCTTGGGATTTTGGGTATCTACACATATGTGCCCAGGGTGAGTTTAAGCCGCCAGGTCCAGGACTCAAACCACAGTTGACTACGTGAGAGTTCAGCAAGGTAACCATGATGCAATCTGGTGGTCCCCCATATTTTACCTTCTTAAATAGTACTAATTCTTTTTTCTTTTGAGTAGAGGAATTATTTACAAGTTATGTAACTATCCTGTTTTTTCTCAAATTTTTGCCTGTTAGTTTATTTATTTATTTTTTGAGAGAGAGAGATTTTTGCTGTAGGGTGCATGCACTCACTGGAGAGACAGAGAGAGACAGAAAGTGGAAAATCACCCCCTAGGGGGGATGACCATGCCACAATCCCTTCTCCTCCATTCTCCTCTCAGGATGTGGGACACATACACGTACCCAGTGTGAATTTGAAGCTGCTGGGTCCAGGATTCAAACCGTGGTCAAGTGCATGGGAGTCCAGTGATGTAACTATTACACTATCTGCTGATCCCTTGCCTGCTAGTTTTAGTATCAAGGGTTGATTCTTCCTTAAATAAATTAAGATGATAACTACCTAATAATAATCTAATTTAATCATTATATTACATATACTAATTGTTTTTCCAGTGTAAGGGAGTCCTTTCCTTTCTCCAACATTTCTTTTTTATTTTTTTCTTTCTTTTTTTTTTTTTTTTTTTGGAGAGGTTTTTCCTATAGGGCACGTGCACCTTCGCCAGAAAGACAGAGAGAGACAGAGAGACAGAAAGTGAGAAATCACCCCCCAGGGGGGATGGCCACGCCACAATCCCTTCTCCTCCATTCTCCTCCCAGGATCTTGGGCACACATGCACATGTGCCTGGAGTGAGTTTAAACCACCAGGTCTGGGACTCGAACCACGTTCGACTACCTGGGAGTGCAGCGACATAGCCATTACGCTAACTGCTGGTCCCTCCATCATTTCTTTATATCAAAATGGCATCCCAAGAAACTGAATGAGGCACATGACATCAATCTTGTTGAGCTGTCGGCTCTAGTTATGGGATACAGTGATCGTACTAGGACACCATCTTCCACTGGGGAGAAGAACATCCCCTTTCAGGAGAAAAGACGCAAAACACGTAAGAAGACTCTTCCATTGGACTAGATGACTTCTAATTTCCCTCCCAACTCCAAATTGCTAATTCTGTGATTCCATATGGCTGTGTTATAATTATAGGCCAAGTTATCTTTTGGGTGGAAATGAGAGAACAGACAGAGGAAAGGATGAGAAATGGGATGTTAGAATGAAAAAAAAAAGATTTTATTCTTTTGATATTCTTGCTTATTTGGCCAACTAAGGATAAAAACAAAAAGTAGCTAATTAAAAATAAATAAATAAAATGAGGGGTAAAAATAATCTCTCTTTTCACTTGCATCAGTCAGTTGCAAATATTACATGTGAGGCCGTATGAAGAGTTCCCAGTCAAGAAATAACAGGATTTTAGCAAGCCTCACCCTGGAGGCATAGTCGTAGAACAGCATCATATGCTGAAGCCACAGAGAAGGAGTTGTGTCCATTTCTCAAAGTCTTTGCACTCCAGGCACACGTGCACCCATATTTCCGCTATCCAACAGGAGGAGTGCAGGAGGCATCTGTCAAGGGTGCTCATTTCTCTATCTCTTCCTTTCCATCTCTCTTTCTCTAATAAAATAAATAGCCAGATTTATTCATGTTAACGATATCGAAGACAAGTGGCACAAGTGAGTCTGTTACAGAAAGACCAGCAGCATTTTATGACAGAGCTCAGGGCTGTTTATGGTTATGTGAGAGTGAGTGTGTTCACATCAAGGCCTCTGGAAACACCCCTGACTTTCTTAGGAGCCAGACTACTTCACTTTGGAACATGAGGCTGACCACGTCTACTAATACGTGCTACCAAGTTCCTTAGCCGGGGACAGAAACTACTCATTACCTTCAGCAATATATGAGCACACAATATGATTATAGGACAGAAATATGAGAAACTCAGACTATTATAAAGTTCATCATTGTTCTCAGACTGCAGTCCATGGTGTCTGCTGTGAGTACATTTCTGAATATGTTGCAGATTTAGAAAAAAAAATAAATTTTTCAAAGTGTTAAGAAGATCACATTAAGAATTCCATTATTCCAGAACAGCCCTTCTTCAAGAGACAGACAGCTCAATGGCTCCCACGATCTAGCCATTTTGGGAGAAAGGAAGATGTCCCACTGACCACTGGGCCTCCAGCATACAAAACCCACGTGAACAGCCCTTCTTCAAGAGACAGACAGCTCCATGACTCCTGTGATCTAGCAATTTTGGGAGAAAAGAAGATATCTCACTGATCACTGGGCCTCCAGCATACAAAACCCACATGGTAGGAAGACCCCCTAAAAGTCTCCTGTCTTTGTCTCTCTCTACCTCTGTCTCTGTCCTCTCTCTCCTTCTGTCTTTTTTTTTTTAATTTTTGCTTTTTAGAATTTTTTAAGGTGAGGCATTTCACAGGGCCCTTTGGCCCCTCCTAGCTAGTCCTTTATCTTGTTAATAATCCCCTCTCCTCCTCCCAGAACAGCCCTTCTTCAAGAGACAAACAGCTCCATGGCTCTTGTGATCTAGCCATTTCACCCAGCATGCTTGCGCATCACACGGTTTTCTAATTTTTGAGTTTTATTGAAATTTTTTGAATATTAATTTTACTTTTTTAGATTTATTTAAAAGTTTTTCTCTTCTTTTTCTCTGTTTCTTGTCTGTTTTTTTTTTTTTTTTTTTTTTTTTTTTCTGCTGTTGGTATTGTTTCTCTCTCTCTGCTTCCTTTTCTGCACACTCCTTGACCCTCAGTTTGAACTTCCAAGTTTAGGAAGAAACCGATCATCCACCAGATGACTAGAAATCACTGCAGGACCACAAGAAATATGGGAAAGCAGGAAAATACCTCTCCCACAATGGAAACAGATAGCTCTTCTTCATCCACACACAGTTCAATGGAAATCATGGAAATGTCTGATAAAGAATTCAGAACATTCATAATGGCAAAGCTAACAGAGATGGAAGAGAAGAGAGACAAGGAACTGCTGAAGAGGAAGGAGAAAGGAGTTGAAGAGTTCCAGGAGGTGAGGAAATTCATGCAAGATCTAAAAGAGGAATTTCAGACTTTAAAACAGAATCAGATGGAACTGTTAGAGATGAAGGCTATAATACAAGAAGTCAAAATATCCCTTGAAAGTATTAAAAGCAGACTAGATCATACAGAAAATAGAATTTCTAATGTAGAAGAGAAAATGGCTGGCCTAGAAAAATCCACCACAAAGCCTGAGAAAATGGCCCAAAAATTTGAGAATAATATGCGAGAAGTACTAGATACAATTAAACGTCCAAACATCTGGATAATAGGCATCCCAGAGGGTGAAGAGACTCATAAGGGCATTGATAATCTATTCCATGAAATCCTGCAGGAAAACTTTCCAAACCTGGAGAGGCACTCAAAGATTCAGTCCCAAGAAATACAGAGGACCCCAAATAGAATCAACCCAAGAAGATCTTCTCCAAGACACATTATAGCCAGATTGACCAAAACCACAGACAAAGACAAGATACTAAGACTGGCAAGAGAAAAAAGGCAAGTTACCTACAAAGGGTATCCCATCACACTAACGGCAGACCTCTCATCGGAAACAATGAGAACGAGGAGGGAATGGGAAAATATATTCAAAGTATTAAGGGAAAAGCAATTTCAACCGAGAATTCTGTACCCAGCAAGGTTATCATTCATTTGGGAAGAAAAGACACAAACTTTCCCAGATAAACAAAACCTGAAAGAATTTACCAGCACCAGACCAGATCTCCAAGAAGTTCTTAAGGGAGTGCTATGTCAGTAAAATTAAATGCAGACACACAGAAATAAGAGTTCAAAAACTAAGAAAATGGGCAACTTAATTGTAGGGACAATGTTTGGAGATGAATATTATATCCCAGAATTCAATCTGGAAGATCGAACCTTAACAGAAGAAAGATTAAGTACATGAGACTGAACCGATGAAACAACATTCTGTGACTTGACCGAATTATTGCTGCTTTTCCCCTAAGCTTTGTTTTCCGGTTTTAAAGGATTTTTGTCCTGTCTTGAGCTGTTGATAGGTTCATGTACCTACTATTTGAACAGAATACTAACCTGTTTCTAGGCTTTAAGCTTCAAGGAAATATCATTACCAGTTCAAAACTACTCTTCTTGAAATTACCTGCTGAAAGTAGTTAGATTACTTATGATATTGTGTGATGAACAAAATGTTGGGGAAAAAGGAATGAAAACTGTATATAGCAAAGATAGTGTAATAAGAGAGTGGGAAAGGGCAGAGGGTCAAACATGGGGTAAAAAACATATATCTACGTATACAAATGTATGAAAGTAGAAATGGAATATTATTGATGATAACATGCATGATTAAGCCACTATGCAGTTTATTCTAGATGGGAAACCACATTTAGTATGTTGTGATGATGCTCAGGGAATGAATGTTAAGTAATTAAAAAAAAAGTTGCAGGAGAAAAAAAAAACGGTAAAACTGTTCATATCAAAATTTTAAAAAAAATGCACATTTGATGACTGCAGTAAGCTATATAGCCCCTGCTGGGTACTATTTTATAATATGTTCATTCTACTCACTGGGGTTTATGCCTAAAGTCAGACTTGGGTTCATGTATAGGTATATATCAGCTGTGCTAGCTATTGGATATATTTAGACTAATTAAGTTCATTAGCAAATCAATTAAATGGGGGGGGGAAGGCTTAGAGAGCAACCATGGATGCCAGAGACAATGTGGGAGGAGGGTGGGACATGGCAGAGGGTGAGGAATAGGGAATCAAGGATGGCAAAACAAAAAACAAAGTATACAAGACATAAGAATTGGAAAATTATTTGCTGAAAACATGTATGTTGATGTGCTTGATTGAGCCCATACACAGTGTATTTTGGATGGAAAATTCATTTGTATGCTGTAATGATGTATAGTGAATTAATGTAAAAAATAAATAAATTTAAAGAGAAAAATAAATAAATAGTTAAATAATAAAAAAAAAAGAATTCCATTATTCATGTCATTCAGCATTTATACTCAATTTCTATTCTAGGAGTTTCACAGTTTCTACAATCTGTAATTGACCTATTTCTGTGGTACTAGCTAGAAGTCTTGAAGTCAAATTCACAGACACAAGAGTGAGAAGGTCTTTGCTAGGGGCAGTTGAGAAAGAGAAATGGGGAACATTAACACAGGGGCGTAGAGTTTAGGTACTGTATTCAAGGACCAGTCTGTTCTAGAGATCTGCTGTACCATGTTGTGCCTGTAGTGAACAACATTGTATTATTCCCTAAAAACTTACTTAAAGGTTAGATCTCAAGTTAATTGTTCTTTCTACAACAAATTGAAAACATTTTAATAAAAATTATTTTTAAAATTATTAAAATATTTTATTTTATTTCACTTCATTTACTCATTCATTTTAATTTGATCAGAGAGGGACAGAGTGTGTGTGAAAGAGAGAGAGGGAAAGTGAGAAAGCAAGCCACTTAGGTCCAGGACTTGAACCATGTGGGAGTCCAGCACCCTTAACCACCATGACACTTGCTGTATCCCAAAATATTTTACTTTAAAAAGTAGGATAGACACCAAGAAAGAAAGAATTCAAATTTTTTATTTACATTGCACTAAGATTCCAAAGTTTCAACTGTTTGTAAACATTATCCCTAAAACCTGCAATTGATGTAATACAACATAGTCAATGACCTCCAAACAATTTAAAACCCCACAATAATAGCCACATTTGCCATTGCTTGCTTCTTTTCATGCAAATTGATATTGTCTAAAACTTTCAAACTGAGGAATATATCCCATTAGGATGATGTTAACATAGCTCAAGCCCAGTGATCTTTGCACAGTCCATTATTCCAGTCAGAGGTGTGGGAGACCAAACTGACCTTTGATGAATAATGTGGGTATTTTACCACTTCTTTAAGTAACTGCGGAAATACTCAGAAGCAACAGGAGGAGCTGAGGTCCAGATTGGCTTATTATAGGCTGTTCATTGTTATAGAATTGGTAATGTACACTTTTATTATAATTTATGTTCATCTGTTCAGTATTGAGATCTTCGTTCGCTTAGCTAAATCAGTATTTCACTCTGTTAATAATAATAATAAGGTCCCTGGTTAGGGAACACATTATTAATGTTGGCCTCTGGCTTTTGTTTGGGGTTCTTGTCTCTTACATTTGGTCTGCCATTTTGAGAATCTATTCAACAGAAGACAGAAAGAAAGTTTTCTTCCCCGCAGTGCCCACCTCCCTGCCTCCCTCTTTGCCCATGGATATGGATCTACAATTGTCACCTCTCTCAAACTCACACCCAACTCCTGCCTGGTGACATAGTGCAAATTTTAAATAATATTGTTTCACCCATGCTGAACTTATTAATTTATTTCTTAAAGAACAAGGAGATAAAAAGATCCATGGAAAGAGTGTTTCAAAATGCTGTATTTACTATTCAAGAATAAAAAAGGGCTTTTTCTTTTGGAGAGGTTTTTTTTTTTTTAATTTTTATTTTTTTTTTGCTACAGGGCGTGTGCACTCGCCAGACAGAGAGAGAGAGAGAGACAGAGAGACAGAAAGTGAGAAATCACCCTCCAGGAGGGATGACCACGCCGCAATCCCTTCTCCTCCATTCTCCTCTCGGGATCTTGGGCATGCACGCACACGTGCCCAGTGTGAGTTTAAGCCACCAGGTCCGGGACTCGAACCACTGTCGACTAGGTGGGAGTCCAGCAACATAACCATTACGCAAACTGCTGGTCCCCAAAAAAGGCTTTGTATTGGATTTTAGAATGTATTGTCTCTTAGTGTTATCCCCCTAATACCCTATAAAATATATAAACACATAATGGAAAATCCTTTCTCTAAAAAAATTGTGTCTTGTTCCCCTAACAAGAATTTGTCTGCCTTTGTAATACCTGAGACCCTAAGCATTACTCAGTAACAGCTGTTATTCTCCATGTCTGAATCCTGGCTAAGGGGATCAAGGAGCATAGCAAGCACCGAGGTCAGAATTCTTTCTTTTTTGAAGTTTAAAAAAAATTTTTTTAATATCTGTTTTACATATAATTGTACATCTTTATGGAGTAACATTCAATCACTGTGTGTGATTAAAGCATACCAAATAAATTTTACCATCACAAATACACTGCATATCTGTTCAGTCAAAGACATTATCATACACATTTTTTATAGTTCAAATAGAAAACTTGTTTTATATGACTTAAATGGTAGTACTTTTTATGTAAATAGTTCTATTTATTTATTTATTTATTTATTTATTTTTCCTTTGGTGTTTTTTTTACATTTTATTGATTCAAAAAAGATCTTAATTAATCTAAATACTTTCAGTAGCAAGTGTACCTGATATAAACATATCTACGAACACATGTCTGACTTTAGGGCTAAAACTCAGAGAGTACAATGAACATAACATAAGATAGCACCTCGTTGAGGCTATATACCTTACTGTGGTCATTATGTAGATATTTCTTTTTTTTTAAAGAATTATTTAACTTTATTTATTTTATTTATTCATTCATTTATTTTTAAATTTGATCAGAGAGAGAGAAGAGAGAGAGAGAGAGGGAAAGTGAGAAAGCAAGCTACCAGGTCCAGGACTTGAACCATGGTCAGCCATGTGGGAGTGTCCAGCACCTTAACCACCATGCCACCTGCTGGTCCCTGTAGATATTTCTTTTTAATGTATTTTTTTATGTCAAGGAGAGCAGTTTTAGTTTTAATAAAAAAAATCAAAAAGTGTTAAGAGTTTTCTTAAGACTTAAGAACAGGGAAGAGACTAGGAGAAATGAAGATTTTCCACTGATAATTCACCTCCAGCCCTCAAACTCATGTGGAGAGGCAAGGGAGCAGGCCTCAGAAGACCCCTTCATGGCTTCTGAGAACTAGTGATTTTGTGCAGTGTGCAAGTGCACCGTGCAGTTTTCTAATTTTTGCTTTTTTTTTTTAAAAAATTTTTTTCAGTTATTTTTAATTTTTTTCTTGTCTTTTTCTCTGTTTCTTGGTTGTTTTTGTTGCTGTTGTTTCTCTCTCTCTGGTTCCTTTTCTGCACAGTTTGAACTTCAGGTTTGGGAAGAAACACACTTTCCATCAGATGACTAGAAATCACCTCAGGACCACAAGAAATATGGGAAAGCAAGAAAATACCTCTCCCCTAAGGGAAAAGAATGGCTCCTCTTCCTCCACAGACAGTTCAACAGAAATCATGGAAATGTCTGATAAAGAATTTAGAACATTCATAATTGCGAAGCTAAAAGAAATGGAAGAAAAGAGAGACAATGAACTGCAGAAGAAAAAGAAAAAAGGAGCTGATGAGTGCTGGGAGGTGAGGAAATTCTTGCAAGAACTAAAAGAGAAATTATACACTTTACAAAATAATCAAATGGGATTGTTAGAGATGAAGACTATAAAACAGAAAGTCAAAATCTCTCTTGAAAGTATTAAAAGCAGACTAGGTCATATAGAAAATAGAATCTCAGATGTAGAAGAGAAAATTGATGGCCTAGAAAAATCCACCACAAAGACAGAAAATTGCCCCAAAATTTGAGAATAATATACGAGAAATACTAGATACCATCAAACGTCCAAACATCCAGATAATAGGCATCCCAGAAGGTGAAGAGAATCATAAGGGCATTGATAATCTATTCCATGAGATCCTGCAAGAAAACTTTCCAAACCTGGAGAGGCACTCAAAGATTCAGTCCCAAGAAATACAGAGGACCCCAAATAGAATCAACCCAAGAAGATCTACAACAAGACACATTATGGCCAGATTGACCAAAACCACAGACAAAGACAAGATACTAAGACTGGCAAGAGAAAAAAGGCAAGTTACCTACAAAGGGTATCCCATCAGACTAACAGAAGACCTCTCTTTGGAAACAATGGGAGCAAGGAAAGAATGGGAAAATGTATTCAAATTGTTAAGAGAAAAGCAATTACAGCCGAGAATACTGTACCCAGCAAGATTATCCTTCATATGGGTAGAAAAGACATGAACATTCTCAGATAAACAAAACCTGAAAGAATTTACCAGCACCAGACCAGATCTCCAAGAAGTTCTCAAGGGAGTGCTATGTCAGGAAAATTAAATGTAGTCACACAGAAATAAGAGTTCAAAAACTAAGCAAATGGCGGGAACCAGCAGTTAGCATAATGGCTATGTCGCTGGACTCCCACATAGTCGACTGCGGTTCACGTCCCGGACCCGGTGGCTTAAAATTCACGCCGGGCGTGTGTGTGCCTGTGCCCAAGATCGGAGAATGGAGGAGAAGGGATTGCGGTGTGACCACACCCTCTGGGGGGTGATTTCTCGCTTTCTGTCTCTAATGTTTCTCTCTGTCTGTCTGGCAAGCGCACGCGCCCTATGGTGAAAATCTCTCAAAAAAAAAAAAAAAAAAAAAAAAAAAAAAAACTAAGCAAATGGCCAACTTAATCATAGGGACAAGTCTGGAGTTGAATATTATATTCCAGAATTCAATCAGGAAGATCAAACCACAACAGAAGATCGATTTAAGTACATGAGACTGAACTGGTGAAATAGCACTCTATGACTTTTGACTAAAATATTACTGCTTTTCTTCTAGGCTTTGTTGTCCAGTTTTAAGAGTTTTTGTCCTGTCTTGAGCTGCCAGTAGTTTCATGTACCTACTTTTTGAACAGTATACTAACCTGTTTCCAGGCTTTAAGTTTTAAGCAAATTTACTTACCAATTCAAAACTCTTTTTCTTGAAATTACCAGCTGAACTTGCTATTGAAAGTAGTTCGATTATTTAAGAAATTGTATAATCAATAAAATGTTGGGGGAAAATGAATGGAAGACAACTGTAGACACCAGATATAGTGTGAGAAGAGGGTGGGAAAGGGCAGAGGGTCAGACATAGGGGTGGGGGGCTTTTTAAAGAGTTTGATGGTATCTAATATTTCTTGTATATTATTCTTAAATTTTGGGGCAATTTTCTTAGTCTTTGTGGTGGATTTTTCTAGGCCATCAATTTTCTCTTCTACATCTGAGATTCTATTTTCTGTATGACCTAGTCTGCTTTTAATACTTTCAAGGGATATTTTGACTTCCTGTATTATAGCCTTCATCTCTAACAGTTCCATCTGATTCTGTTTTAAAGTGTGAAATTCCTCTTTTAGATCTTGCATGAATTTCCTCACTTCCTGGAACTCGTCAGCTCCTTTTTCTTTCCTCTTCCGCAGTTCATTGTCTCTCTTCTCTTCCATCTCTGTTAGCTTTGCCATTATGAATGTTCTGAATTCTTTATCAGACTTATCCATGATTTCCATTGAACTGTGTGTGGATGAAGAGGAGTTATCCTTTTCCCTTGGAAGAGAGGTATTTTCCTGCTTTCCCATATTTCTTGTGGTCCTGCAGTGATTTCTAGTCATCTGGTGGATGGTCGGTTTCTTCCCAAACTTGGAAGTTCAGTCATGTGAGTTTGTATGCTGGAGGTTGAATTATCAGTGGAAAATCTTCATTTCTCTGTTTCCCCCAAAATGGCTAGTTTTTAGGAGCCATGAAGATGTCTCTTCAAGAAGGCCTGTTCCCTTGCCTCTCCATGTGAGTTTGTGTGTTGGAGGCCGAATTATCAGTGGAAAATCGTCATTTCTCTGTTTTCCTCAAAATGGCTAGTTCTCAGGAGCCATGAAGGTATCTCTTCTAGTTCTACTTTTTTTAGGTATACAATAAATTGTCAATGACACTTTTTATTCTGCTCTAGGACAGTATTCCATAACCTATTCCACTTATTTAAATGCCTTCTGTGTCTGTTCATCATTTTCTCCCATCTTCCACCTTCACTTTCCCATGCAGCTCCTGATATCTATCATTAATCCCTGTACTTCTGTGCCATTGAGTTACCTCATTTCCATCACAGAGTGTGGACATTCAGTATATTTCTTTTATGTATTTCATAGCAATATACATGAAGTGGGAAACTTCAATATATTTCTCTCACAGTTCAGCTTATTGTAGTGAGCATTATATTGTCTATGTTCATGTACTTTGTGACTAATGATGGGACGTTGCTGTTCCTTATGGCTGAGTGATAGCTGATTATTATATATGCACATTTTCTTAATCTAGCCATCAGCTATTGGGTACATAGGTGTATTTCATGTTTTAGCTATCATGAATAATCCTGCATAAACACAGAAGTGCAAAAACTTCTTCAACAGAGTGATTTCCCATTCTTTAGGTATATACCTAAAAATGGGATCACTGAGTCAAGCAGTAGTTCTAATTTTAGATTTTTGAGGAGCATCTGTATTGTTTTGTACAGTGGCTTCATTAATTTACTGTCCTACCAGCAGTTCGCAACAGTTTCCTTTTCTCTGTAACCTCCTCATAGCTCATCATTAATTTTCTTTGATCACAGCCCTTCTGGCTGGGATTAGGTGTTATTTCATTGTTATTTTGAGTTTTATTCCCTGATAGAAATGTTGAGAACATTGTATATGCTTTTTAGCCATTTGTTTTATGTTGAGAGTTGTCTGTTCAGATTTATTACCCTTTTGTAATTGGATTATTCGTTCTTTTGTGGGTGAGCGATTTGCATTGTTTATATATTGTGGCTATCAATACCTTATCTAAAGTATAGTTTGCAAACATTTTATACCATTTTGGACGTTGGCTCTTTATTGTTTCCTTTGCTGCCCAAAGGCTTTTAAGCTTGATGTAATCCCATTTGTCTAGTTTTGGTGGTGTCGTCTATACTTTAGGGGTTTCACTTAAGAATTCTTTCCCTATTTCAATATCTTGAATTATTTCTTCTGCATTTTCTTCAAACAGTTTTGGACTTTACATTAAAAGTTTTAATTTATTTTTAGATAATATTTAGAAATGGTGAGAGATGGTGAGAAGAAGCTGGACCTTCAGCAGAAGGTTCCACATGGAGCCAGCGAACTAGATTTTTCAGGGACAGAAGGTTTTCTACTGATAATTCAGCCTCCAACAAATGAGCTAGCGGCAGAAGAAGCCAGGCCTTCAGCACTTCAGTTCCACATGGCGCCAGCACGAAGAGCACTAAGAGCACTGTAGCTAAGCATCCAAATACTAATAGGGTTAAAATATTTCCCAATATCTACTGAATCTGCTGCAACAGTGATCACAACAGAATGGCAAAGAGATTCTAGATCACCTCTGCTTGCTCCTGAACATTTAGACTAAACTTCAAGAATTTGAAAGAAACACACCATCCATCAGATGACAAGAAATTGCCGCCAGATCATGAGAAATATGGGAAAAAGAGAAATTACCTCTCCTCCAAGGGAAAAGAGTAACTCTTCTTCATCCACAAGCAGTTCGGTGAAAATCATGGAAATGTCTGATAAGGAATTTAGAGCATTCATAATGTCGAAGCTAACAGAGATGGAAGAGAAGAGAGATAATGAACTGCTAAAGAGAAAGGAGAAAGAAGTTGATGAGTTCCAGGAGATGAGGAAATTCTTGCAAGATCTAAAAGAGGAATTACACACTTTACAAAAGACTCAAACGGAACTTCTAGAGATGAAGTCTATAATACAAGAAGTCAAAATATCCCTTGGAAGTATTAAAAGCAGACTAGATCATTCAGAAAATAGAATCTCAGTTGCAGAAGAGAAAATGGCTGGCCTAGAAAAATCCACCACGAAGACTGAGAAAATGGCCCCAAAATTTGAGAATGATATGCGAGAAGTACTGGATACCATCAAACGTCCAAATATACGGATAATTGGCATTCCAGAAGGTGAAGAGACCCATAAGGGCATTGATAATCTATTCCATGAAATCCTGCAAGAAAACTTTCCAAACCTAGAGAGGCATTTGAAGATCCAGTCCCAGGAAATACAAAGGACCCCAAATAGAATCAACCCAAGAAGATCTTCTCCAAGACACATTGTAGCCAGGTTGACCAAAACCATAGACAAAGACAAGATACTAAGATTGGCAAGAGAAAAACATCAAGTTACCTACAAAGGACATCCCATCAGGCTAACAGCAGATCTCTCATCGGAAACAATGCGAGCAAGGATAGAATGGGAAAATATATTCAAAATGTTACGAGAGAAGCAATTTCAGCCAAGAATACTGTACCCAGCAAGATTATCTTTCAGGTGGGAAGAAAAGACAAGAACATTTTCAGATAAACAAAACCTGAAAGAATTTATCAGCACCAGATCAGATCTCCAAGAAGTTCTCAAGGGTGTGCTGTGTCAGGAAAATTAAACACAGACACACGGAAATAAGAGTCCAAAAACTAAGAAAGTGGCCAACTTAATCATAGGGACAAGTCTGGAGTTGAATATTATATACCAGAATTTAATCAGGAAAATTGAACCAGAACAGAAGATAGAAGTACATGAGACTGATAGGTTCATGCACCTACCATTTGAACAGAATCCTAACTTGTTTCCTGGCTTCAAGCAAAGTTCCTTGGCATTTCTTTGATTTAAGTTAAAACTGGTTTTCTTAGTAGTAATGAGTGAACTCACCATTGAAAGTAGTTAGATTATGTAGGAAATTGTGTGATCAATGCAATGTGGGTGGGAAGGGAATGAAGGACAATTTTGGACACCGGAGGTGGTGTGAGAGGAAGGTGGGAAGGGACAGAGGGTCAGAAAGAGGGGTGGAAATATTTCTAGGAACTAGAAATAGAAAATTTTTTGTAATGTGCATGATTGAGTCACTATGCAGTGTGTAGTGGATGGGAGATCACATTTTGTATGCTGTGATGATGCTTAGGGAAGGGATGTAAATTGAGTTACAAAAAAAATGTTTCAGAAAAAAAATATATATCTATTCAATGACTGCAGTAGGATATGTGGCCCCAGCTAGGTGCTACTTTATAGGATGTGTAAAGTTAGACTTGTGTTCATGGAAATGTGTATGTCACCTGTGTTTGCTATGAGGGTATTTGGATTGATTTAGGGTCTTTGGTGATTCAATAAAATGTGACGGGAAAACAGTATAGAAAGCAAACATAGATACCAGAGACAGTGTGGGAGGAGAAAGGGAGATGGCAGAGGGTAAGAGATAGGGAATCAAGGATGGGGGAGAAAAGGTAAACATACAGAAAACAAGAAATGGAAGATCATCTGCTGACAATAACATGTTTGTTGATGTGCTTGATTGAGACAATATACAGTGTACTCTGGATGGAAAATCTCATTTTGTATGTTGTAATGATGTACAGTGGATGAATGCAAATAAATAAATTGAAATGAAATTTTAAAAAAAGAAACAATTTGGGAGCTAAAAAAAAAAAAGAAAAGAAATGGTGAGAGATGGTCATTTAGTTCATTCTTCCACAAATATTCAGTTTTTCCAGCACCAATTTATTTCAAAAACTATCTTTTTTTTGTATTGAATTGTCTTGGGACTGTGTCAAAAAACAGTTGACTGTATTTTATTGGATTTATTTCTGGATATTCTATTCTGTTTCATTGGTCTATATGTCTATTTTTTGTGTCAGTACAGTATATTGCTTTGACAAAAGAGGTCTTTTGAGATTACCGACAAATTATCTACCTGTGCAGATTGCACTGATTAAATTATGTTTTTCGACCGCGGTTCTATTTCTGTGAAGAATGTCACTGCTGCTTTCTATCTCTCTGGACCAGCAATTAGTGTAATGGCCATGTCGAACTCCCATGTAGTCAACCGCAGTTTGAGTTCCGGACCTGGTGGCTTAAACTCATGCCAGGTGCCTGTGTGTGCATGCCCAAGATCCCTAGAGGAGAATGGAGAAGGGATTGCAGCATGGCCATCCCCCTTGGGGGTGATTTCTTGCTTTCTACCTCTCTGTCTTTCTGGTAAGTGCCTGCGCCCTATAGCAAAAACCTCTCTCTCTCAAAAAGGAAAAAAAAAAAAAAAGTCACTGCTGTTTTAATGAAAATTGTATTTAATTTGTAGATCATTTTGGGAAATGTCAATATTTTACCTTGATTCTTCAATCCATGAGCAAAGAATATCTTCCCAATTATTTGTATCTTTTTCAATTCATTTATTCAGCTTTTAAAAAGTTTTCACAATAGAGATCTTTTACTTCTTTGCTTCATTTATTACTAGGCACTGTTTTATGCATATAGCTATTATAAATTGGACTTCTTTCTTAATTTCTGCCTTAGTGTGTTTATTGTTAATGTACAGAAATGCTGCAACTAGTTTGTAGCATGTGACTTTACTGAACTGATTTTTCACGTATAAGAGTTTTTTTGGTGGCTTCTTTATATTATTCCATACATATATTATGCCATCTGGAAATACTATGTTCATTTCACCTGCTCATTTTTAATTTTGGTGCCTTTTATTTCATTCTGTTATCTGATTGCAATGACTAGGGCTTTCAGTACTATGGTGCATTAAGAGTGGAGAAAGAAGACATTCCTGTATTCTTCCAGTTTTAGGCAGAAAAACTACAACTTTTCTCCACTAAGTATTATGTTAGCTGTGAGTTTGTCATATTATAACCTTTATTGTGTTAAGAGATGTAACAACTGTGACTATTTGGTTGAAAATCTTATTCATTAAAGAATGTTGTACTTTATGAAATGCTTTTCTTCACTAGTAGATATGATCATGATTTCTCTTTCCTCCTATTAATGCAATATAGTGCATTTATTGTTTTGCATATATTGAAACAACCTTGCATCCCTGGGAAAATACTCCTTGGTTGTGGTATAATCTTTTAATTATGTTGTTTAATTTTGTTTGCTACTATTTTGTTGAAGATTTTTGCATCTATATTCATCAGGGATATTGGTCTGTAGTTTCGTTGTGCCCTTATCTGCTTTTGATATCAAGGTGATGGTAGTTTGCTAAAAAGAGCTTGGGAGGGTTTCCTCCATTTCATTCCTCTGAAATAGCTTGGGGAGAATTGATACTAATTCTTCCTTAAAGGATTTGTTGAATTGAGCAGTGAAGTCATCTACACCAGGGCTTTTCTTTCTTGGCAGGCAATTTATTACCATTTCAATCCCATTACTCATTATTGGTATATTCTGGCTTTGTGCTTTTTCCTGGCTCAATATAGGTATATTGTATGTGTCCAGAAATTGATCTTTTGTAGGTTTTCCAGCTTGTTGGCATATGGTTGCTCATGGCATTCTCTCATGATCTTTTGCACTTCTTCAATATCTGTTTTTTTTTTTTTTTTTTTTTAGAGGTTTTTGCTATAGGGCACGTGTGCTCTCCAGACAGACAGACAGAGACAGAGAGACAGAAAGTGAGAAATCACCCCTCAGGGGGGATGGCCACGCCACAATCCATTCTCCTCTCGGTATCCTGGGCACGCACGCACACGCATCCGGCGTGAGTTTTAAGCCACCGGGTCTGGGACGTGAACCGCGGTCGACTACGTGGGAGTCCAGCGACATAGCCATTACGCTAACTGCTGGTCCCCAATGTCTGTTTTAATATCCCCTTCTCTGATTCTGACTTTATTTATCTGGTGTCCTTGCTGTGTTTCTTGGTTAATCTTGCTAATGGCTAGTCAATTTTATTTATTGTCTCAAAAACAAACAAACAAACAAACAAACAGATTTTCATTGTATTGACTTTTGTATTGATCCTTTGTTCTCTATGTAATTTACTTCTACTCTTCATTATTTTTTCCTTTTATTTCTGGGTTTTTCTTGTTGTGCTTTTCTAGTTCTTTGAGATGCATCACAAGGTTGTTTACTTGCCATCTTTTTATTTTGTTCTTGTGAACTATTTGCTATAAACATTCTTCTTATTATTGTTTTTGCTGAATCCCAAAGGTTTGGGAGTGGATAACTTTTATTATCATTTGTTTCATGAAAATCGTTCATTTTATCTGTAATTATTTCAATAGTTTCAAAATTCTTTGTTGCTTAAGTTGCTTGCATTTGTAAAAGTTTTATTTTTTTAATTTTAAGTTTAATTCCCATGTGGTCAGATAATTTGTTATATATAATTTTTATTCTTTAAAATTCAAAGAAGTCTTGTTGTGAACACTTACATGGTCAATGTTAGAGAATGTTTCTTGTGCTGATGAAAAAAATGTGTATTCTGTATGTGTTGGGTGAAATGTTCTATAAATGTCTGTTGGGTCAATTTGGTTTACATGATCATTTAACTCCAGTGTCTCTATTTTTGCCTAGATGATTTATCTAATGATAACAGTAGGGTTCAGAAATCCCTCAAAATTAATGTGTTAGAGTTTATCTCTCCTCTTAACAGTCTTTTTTTGTGTGTGTGTATTTGTGTGTTCTGGTGTTAGGATTGTGAATATTGGTAATTTTCATATCTCCATGGTGCATTAATCCCTATAATATTATATAATAACCTTTTTATTATCTCCTTTTAGATTTTTAGCTTGAGGCTATTTTGTCTGATATTAAGATTGCCAATCCATTTTTTGTCATTTTTTTCATGGAATGGCTTTTTCTGCTTTTTAAAAAAAATCCATTCAATGAGTCTATATCTTTTGATTGAAGAGTTTAATTTATTTACATTTAATCATACTGTTGATATTTATGGATTTATACCTGCCAATTTTCTAGTCACTTTCTCATTATCTCATGTTTTCTTATTTCATTTATTCTTCAGTTATTTTTATCTTTGTAATTTGGAGGTTTTCTGTAATGGTAGAAAATTGTGGTAGGGATCGAGTCATTTCTGTTTCTTCCTTGTGTAGTTATTCTACTTGAGTTTCATACTGCCTCATGTTTTCATAGTGACATTTATTTATCTTTTATTTCTAGATGTAGTACTCTCTTAAGTATTTCTCAAAGAGCTGATTTACGATTGGTAAATCTGGAGTTGATGTTATTTATCCTTTAATGTTGAAGGATAGTTTTTCAGGGTATAGTATTCTTGGTTGGAAATGATTTTCTTTTTTTTTTTAGAATGTTAAATGTGTCTTCCATTTTCTCCTAACTTATGAAATTCTGCTGAGGGATCGAAGTTAATCTTGTGAGAAATACTTTATAAGTAACTTGGTATTTATCTCTAGCTATTTTTAGTATTTTATCTTTTTGACTATAAGTTCCTTGGAAAGGAACTTCTTATGTTGAACTTATTTGGCTTCCTTTAAATGCCTGAATCTGAATATCTGTATCTCTCTTTAGAATTCAAGTGCTTTCAGCTAATATTTTTATAAATAAATATTCTATGCCTTTTCCTATCTTTTAACTTTCTAGAATATTCATTATGTAGATATTCAGTCACTTACAGGTGTTCCAAATATCCCACTTGTTAACTGTGGTATTATTTAAAGTTATTATTATTTTTTTTTTACATTGTATGGACCATGTTAAAGGTTGTATTGTACATGAGATTCTTTTTTCTGCATGGTGCATCTGTTATTGGTGTCTTATAGAGAATTTTTGTTGTTGTGTTTCCTGTATTTAATTCTTCATTTCTAGCATGTCTGGTTGATTCTTTTTGCAAGATGCTTATAACTCTGCTGAATTCTTCATACATGTTATGGAATGTTTTTCTTATCTCTTAAAGTCTTTTCTTGAAAATCATTGAGTTTTGTCAGGAACAATGTTATCAAATCTCCTTCTGACATTTTTGTGATTTCCTTAATTTTATCTTCTGTTTGTGGAAAATTGAAACATTCTTTTGGAGAAGATTTATTCCTTTTCTTTTCATATTTATTGCATCTCTGCATTGATATTTAGGTGTTTGCTGGAAGCACTCACTTATTCCTAAAGGGAATTGATTCTTTCGTGCCAGCAACTGCTGCCTGTGTGGTCGTTCCTTGAATATTCAGACCTTATGTAGGTGTAGGGCTCCTCCCACAGATAAGGTAGCTGAATGAAGATATCTGCTGAAACTAAGGAATATCTTCAGTCTTAGATGTGTTGCAAAAAAAAGAGATGTGGATGCTGATTAAGGAGTTGTAACTTGAGGGTGGCTAGTTTTTTAGTTTATAATTTGTGTTCATTCCTGGGAGATGGAAGAAGCTATCTGTCTAAGTGCCTGAGTCTCTCCACAGACATGGCACTCCCTTCAAGTGGTTCTTTGCAGGAGAGATGGGCAAAAGCCATCACTGGTTTGGGCAGGGAGTCTGGGTGCTCCCCACCCATCTTAACAGGTGAACAAAAACACCAAGTAGGCATGTACAATGCAGGTAGTGGACAAAATATCTGGACAGGTGTTTGTGGTGCTATCAGGCACAATTAAGTACATGGGCATGGGGAACCTTGGGGAGACCTCTGTGGCACCAATGGTTGCCAGCAAGTGTACAGGAAGCTCTGGGCAGGGCTTCACAGTGTTGGTGGGTGCCAGTAGCAGCATGAGGGGCTCTAGGCAGTCCTCTATGGTGTGAGCTGGTACAAGTGTGTGTGTAGGGAAAGGACTCTTGTCAGGCCTCTTTTCTTCATTCTCGTATCTTCTTCTGTGCCCAGATAGGAGAGATACCTGGCAACCTTCTTTTCATCAGCTATGCTTCCTCTCCTCTCTTTTCACACTCACAGTTCAGAGAGATCCCAAGAAGGTGTGCTTCAAATAGCAGCAGAAGGGAAAAAGCTTTTTGCAGAGTTTCAAGACTTGTGGAAGGTTACAGGCCTACTTGGGGAGTCAGAGGGGAATATTCAATTTCCTCCATCTCTTTTGTGGGAGAGAGGAGAGTGCATTCACATGCCAATACATGTTCCTCAGAATAGTCATCATACTGCACTGGCCCAACTGTGTTCTGGAGCATATAATGGTGTATTGTTTGGGGTGTGGGAGTTACATCTCTACAGTTCAATCTATGGGGTCTTCACTGTAGCTGCCCTTGCAGGACTAATGGGATTTCAGTACATTTTCAGGAATGTGAAGGCTTATATGCTGTTGGTCCTGGGTACAGATTTCTTTTCAACAGTTGTTTCATGCTCAAAATGGCACCACTCTTGTGTCCTTTGAGTTGAGGTTAACAAGGCAAGATCCTTTCCAGGAGCCATGTAAGCCTGTGAATCTCAGAGCTTCTCCTCATTGAGCCTGGACTGTGCAGGATGCTGGACATCAAGTAACTATTCATAGAAATGTGATCCATGGTTACATCAGGAACCTCTGGCTCACTGTTTCCCAGAAAAGGGGAGTTTCTGCTGATTCCATGTTCTTCATTTTTTTTCTCTGCTGTTTCTCTCAATAGTTCACATTTAAGACAACTTTAGATCTTTCCTTGGTGGTTTCAAGTGTCCTTCCTTATAAATCTCAGTTCCATGTGTCTGAGTAATTGATATTTTATTTCTTGTTGCAGAGGAAATGAGTGCTGGGGGCTTCCTGTTGGCCATCTTGATCTCTTGAGACAGATTTCCCAGTCTTGAAGTGAGGGGTCAATTTTGTCTGATTGAATATAGGATCTATGGGAGTCCAAGAATCACTCTCCAGCAGACCTTCTTTGCATCAAATCAACCTCCCTTTTATTGTTTTTTTTCTCCGCATATAATGTAATTGTTTCTGTTTTCTGCTTTTCAGTACCTCTTTTATTCTAAGAGAATTAACTAACTTTTATAAAGCATGATTTATCTTCCAGAAACTATAATGAGCAATTCACATATATTGTCTTACTTAACCCTCATATCATCCCCATAGAAAAGAATTCACATTACATGGAGAACATCTTTGAGAGTTATACTTCATATGGTAGCTTCAACTAAGCAGCAAGCCAGACCAAGACTTAAGATCCAGTAACTCCAAGGTCCCTACTCTTAATCTTTCTACCACTTGGCTTTTCTAAAATTGGCATTTTTAACAATTTTCTTATTCTTAATTACTCCTATCCAGTGCCTATGATACAGAGGTGTTCAATAATTAACTAGTAAAATAAGCACTGACAGAGGCCATGTTTATATATTGACTGTGCTATCATTTCTGTTTATTCTGTTCTACTAGTCATTGTCCCACATGTAGGTAGTGACACTGAGATATATAAAGTGCCTTGCCCTTTATATCACATCTACCGGGTTGTCAGGAAAATCATGATGCATTTTTGCTTTTGAAAACAGAGAAATATGTCATGACATTCCCAACAACTTAATAGTTGTGGTAAAACCAGGCCTAGTCCTAAGCTTCCAGAACTTTTCTATGTCTTGGACTTCCTAATTACCATGGTGCCAATATCCTAATTACTCCTTGTTGTAGAAGCAGTGAGAAGCCTTCCCATCCAGGGTTGTCAAAGAGAAGATAGCATATGATCTAATAATTTTACTTCTGTTATATATACAAAAGAATTGTAATCTCAAAGATATGTTTATACACCCAGGGTCATAGAAACCTTATTCACAATAGCCAAAGCAGAAGCAAATCAAACGTCCCTTGATGATGAGTGGATAAAATGCTGGGACTATGTAGTTAACATAAGCTGAGTATGAAAGAACTGCCCCTTATGCCTAAGAGTAAGGACTCGGCTGAAGAAAACTGTTTGTAAGGTCAACAGTTTTTTGAGTTCTGATTCTCTATTGTGTTGTTGTACTACCCTAAACTCATTTTTTTTGCCATGGGCTTTATTGCCGTACCCCGGTACCCCATAAAGGCACTCCTAGCCTTATTATAACTTTTATAATAATTTTGAAGGAATGCGGATCTACTAAGGCTGCGGCTGTGAACTGGAGTTACTCTCATTAGACTTACCCCACCCTCTTGAAAAATGTCAATAAAGAACGTTACATTTACTTTTCTTACTCGGGATTACATAGATAAGCATTAGAAAGGTTTAGGTTAAAGCTATTAATTGGCAAAACGATTTTCGTAGCCTGGAGGCTCAGAGACTCATTTACGAGGTGTTGTTACCCTAAAAACCATAAGCTACCTTTACTCTCAGGACAAGGGAAGATTGCCATTTCCCAAGCCACAGTCATTGTATAGAGTAGTATGTAGAGGCTCCTAAGTACAGAGTAACATTTAGGTCAGTTATTAAGCTGCTCACAAGACTATATTCTTTTCCCATGTAGACATTAGACTCACCCTCTTAGCTGTGGATTACTCCAGAGATAACATAGGTATTTTACTTTAGTATATACTAACTTTGTCTTTATTAAACTAGACAAGATTTATTTTTAGGCCCTTGTAATTGCTGCCACCCTAGCCTGAGGCTGAAGTTTTCAAAAGTTGACTTGGGGCTTAAGTTTTTAAACCAATTTGGGACTGCAGTGATGAAGTTGATCTGGGATTAAGGTTATTAAGATTTTTGGGAATCCTCTCATTTAAAGACCCTCCCCGGTAATTAAAATTTAAGAAGAAAATGCACTTAAAAAACAGACTTTCTCATTTTAAGAATTATGACTGTTTATTCTTAAACAAAACAGACATCATGTTTTATAATTATTGTTTATATACTTTAAATGCTTTACTTTTTAGAGTAAAATTTTTTACTTATTTCCCCTCACCCATTCTACTCCTATAAAACTCCTTTTATAATAAATACGCATGACTCTTGCAGCAGTCTTGAGTTTACTCTGGCTGTAGCCGGCTGAAAACATGCGAAGGGGCATGAGGTCTTGGCCTCACTTTGTTCACCCATGTCGCCTTCTTGTGCACTCACCCCGGCTGGAGCACAGCTTCCGGTAATAAACTAAATGCAGTAGATACACACAGACTGGAAAAGAAAGGAAGTTCTGATCCATGCTACAACATGGAAAGCACTGAGAACATAATGTTCAGTGAGGTGATGCAGTCATAAAAAGACAGCTATACTTAAATGAAGTATCTGGAGTGAGTAGTCACATTCATAGAAAAAATAGTGTAGAATGTTAGTTTCAGGGGCCAATGATTCTGAGGGGTGGACAGGTATGAAGAGTTGTTGTTTAATGAGTATAGAGTTTTAGTTCCTCTAGTTGAAAAAGCTCTGGCGATTAGTTAAGCAACAATGTAAGTATACTTAACATTACTGAATCATACAGTTCAACATGATTAAAATGCCAGATTTTATGTAATGTGTATTTATCACATTATTTTAAAAGGCTGCTTATCCACTTTACATATCCTGTGTTGTTTGAGTTTGCTAGTTCTCTCCTTTTTTTTTCTTTTTAAATTAACCACATCTACTGTTCAACACTCTCAAACCACTCTTCCTTAACTGGTTAATGGCTGCTTGGTGTAGTCAGAGAAGAGTTTGATGGCAAGAAAAAAGAAAGACATAGTGAAGAAAAACTTATAGAAGCATCCCATGTGTTTGAGAAGGATGGCGGCTGCTCTATTAGCACAGCAGAACTTCACCATGTTATGACAGAACTTACAGAGAAATTAACAAATGAAGAAGTTGATGAAATGAAGCAGATATTGATGGTGATGGTCAAGTAAACTATGAAGAGTGTACAAATGATGACAGCAAAGTGAAATGATTGTAAAGAATGGGTTAAATTTCTTGTGCAAAATTGTTTATTTTCCTTTTCTTAGTTTATAACTTATCTGTAAAAGGTTTCTCTCTCCTGCCAAAAAAAAAAAAAAAAAAAAAAAAAAAAAAAGCACATGTAGTAATCAGGACTCATTCCTCCATGTTTCTTCTATAGCTTATTGTGATTGTCCTGAGACCTTATTTTAGAAAATTGATCAAGTAACAGGTAACATGTAGCTTACTTTGTGTCTATCTAAGGCCTTCTGCAAATCTAAACTAAGATGGAATTGGTCAAATAGGGAAACATTTAGATTATGTATTTTCTTAAGTAGTTTTCTTTAGAAATTGTCAGCATGCTGTTGCTGAAGTGTGAAGTTGTAATTCTGTGTGGGCTATGAACAGTCAACAATACGTATTTAAAAGCTGCATTATTGCAAAACAGGTATATTATTCAGGTACTCATACACTGTGTTCTTGTACCACTGATTCTGTACCAGAAACAATTTCTTTTATTATTACTTGCTTTTTAAACTTTGTTTAGTCACTTACAGAAAATCTACTTATGGCACAAGTTGTCTCAAATTCATTCCAAGTTGTATATTTTTTTCCAATAAAAAAATTATAATATGTCCTCCCTCCCCCTAGAAAAGTCCCATGAGATTATTTTACAGAAGATGATACAAAGTTCAGTAATATTAGGTAATATTCCTGAAATCACATGTCCAATTTGTGAGTATAATTTGGATTTCATGTCATATGTTCATATACTTACACCCAATATAGCAAATTTGCTGAAACTGAAAATAAGTGTTTGACCTTCCACCTCCCCAAACCAAATCTTGCCTCAACATTTTTTTTCTTTCAGTCATTTTGAAGCATGTGAACAATTCCAAATTTTTCCTTTTTCTTGCCTTCAAGCCCTCCCAGAGTCCCAGAGGTTATAGTTTTACTTCCTCAACTCTATTTCTATAATCCTTTTCTATTCTTTCTTCCTCTTTGCTTAAGAGCTTCTCCAGTTCTTTCCTTACCAATACACTGATTCTATGAAATAAATTGCTGGAGAACATGGCAAAGAGAAAATGCCTACAACAGGTAGAATCTGTACGAAGATTGTGTATGTTTATACTTTGTTATTTTTAACTTTATATAAATGTTCTCAAGGTAATAGATGATTAAAAGAGTATGAAAAATAAGTAATATGACTTGGGAAACTTTTACATATTATTATACTTTCTGTTACTTTCAATGTTTATAATATTTATATTCTTAAAAACTATATTTTAAAGAGGTTTTTTAAAAAAAGGAATTCTCCATATGAAATCCAGTGAGATTGATTATCTAACACTGAAATTTTTTTTTTTTTTTTTTTGAGAGGTTTTTTCGCTATAGGGCGCGTGCGCTCGCCAGACAGACAGAGAGAGACATAGAGACAGAAAGCGAGAAATCACCCCCCAGGGGGGATGGTCACGCCGCAATCCCTTCTCCTCCATTCTCCTCTCGGGATCTTGGGCACGCACGCACACGCGCCCGGCGTGAGTTGTAAGCCACCGGGTCCGAGACGCGAACCGCGGTCGACTACGTGGGAGTCCAGCGACATAGCCATTACGCTAACTGCTGGTTCCCAACACTGAAATTTTAAGAGAAGAAAAGTTTAGAGTAACTCATTAGAAGGAAAATCTACACAGTCATTTCTAAACTCAAGGGCATAGTATTTATTATGCTGTTTACAAATTATGCCCAAACTCATTTGTACCAAAATGTTCTAATCCCTTAGGGTGAGGCTGTCTTATTCTAGTGGATTAATAGTTACTCTCTTCTGTTGCCTAATCCTCAGCGTGCTCCCAGAGGATATTTGTGTTGGGGCCTTGCCCGACAATTAGAATCTAAGTATAATTCATTCTGCACATCTAGGCATAAAAACTGAAAAGGCAAAATATGAAGTTCTGTTCTGATGTCATCAGATCAGGTTAACACAGGGATTAATCCACCTGCACTCCCAGTAGTATTCTCTGACTTAGTGACAATAGGTTCTTTTTTTTTTTTTTTTCTGACCAAATATCTCAAAATTCTCTTGTTCAGTGATCTTCCTTATGTGTGCTCCTGAACTGTATTCTCGCTCTCCCTTGCCCCCTCTCCACTGCAGCTAGAAGTGCTTCTTTATCTTTGCTCTTTCCCACAACATGTGGAAACAGATGCTGCTTAAAACCTCCTCACATTGGGCCCAGCAGGTGGTGTGGTGGGAAAGGCACTGGGTTTCCACATGGGTGACTGTGGCTGGAGTCCTGGACGGGAGGCTTGAAAAATTATAACAAATAAATAGATAAATAAGTGAATAATATAGAAAAACAAAAACAAAACATCCTCATATAGACAACCGAATCTTTAACATGACCCTTGGGGCCCTGAGTAATTGTTTGCTTTTCTTCGTCTTAAGCTTCATCTCACAATTCTTTTGCTCTTTTTCCTAAAGTTCTTCAAATAAGCTATGCTCCTTTCCAACAAAGCTATTGCACAGGCCACCCCCCTCCCACCTGGAAAGGCCTCTGCCCTCTCTTGTCTTGCACTCTTACTCTTCAGATCTCAGCTGCTCTAACATTTCCTCAGGGACATCCTCCCTACTCTAAAGGAACGTCTCCTAGCCCACAAATCATGACGCAAATATGCAATTACCAACAGGGAGGAGAGTGAGCTGCTCGGGCACAAGCACCCTCTCATGACAACTTTCCCTGTTTTCTTTCTAGCACTTATGGAATGAACATCCCTAAAGGGAAATGTGTAACCCAAAAATGTTCAAAAGTGGGACATTTCCACAGGTGGGACATTCCACCTTGACATTATACAATGAATTTTGGTCAAAATGCACACACCAGCACACAGTTTATTCAGTATCCCTGAGGGAAATAGGATGCATTTATTCTCCTTCAGCTGTGAAAAATGTCTCACAGAAGAGTAAGGAGGTGAATGACCCCTGCATAACCCAAAGAAACAGAAAGATTAGCTGTTGCTGTTTTATGCCAAAAGTGATAAGCCAAAATTAATGAAACACTTGAAAAAGTTTTTAACATAAAGCTAAAAATGGAGATCTCAGTGAGAGTGGGGGGTGGGAGCATTGCAGTGAACATACTGCAGAAATTTAAGTAAAGACACAATATTAAGCTTTTATAGATCACTGGTGATTAAGCTTCCACTGACCATGAATTTGTGGAGACATTCATTGATGAGGTTGCCAAGGCCATTTCTGATAAAATTCAGGCACCAGAACAAGTTGGTAATGCTGAACAAACAGCACTGTTTGGGCAGAAAGATGCAAACTATAGCAGGTGAGAGAGCACCTACAGGAATTAAGGTTGCCAAAGGCAGAAGAACTGTGTTAGAAAGCATTAACATGGCAGGCAAGCACAACTATAAACTTGCTGTGACAGGCAAAAGCTTGCATCCTTTTTTTAAAAAAAAAAATATTTAACTTTATTTATCATCATCATCATCATTATTGTTATTATTAATTGGACCAAAGAGAGACAGAGAGATAGAGAGAGAGGGAAAGTGAGAATGCAAGCTGCCAGGTCCAGGACTTGAACTGCAGTCAATCACGTGGGAGTCCAGTGCCTTTAACCACCATGCTACCTGCCAGCCACAACATCCTTGTTCTTTTAAAGGAGTGAATTTCTTATCACTTCATTATTGTACTCATGAAAGAGCACAAAATACCAGGAACATTGTTTCTGATTGGTTTCACAAAAAAATTTGTACCAGCTTCACTGCAGGGAAGCTGGGCTGGATGATGATTGTAAGATTTCGTTATTCCTTGACAACTGTTCTGGTTACACTCTGGCTGAAATTCTCATCCAAAATGACATGTATGCCATGTACTTTCTAGCAAATGTGACCTTATTAATTCAGCCATGTGACCAGGGTATCCTTTGATCAATGAAGAATAAATATAAAAAACTCTTGAATAGCAGGCTGACAATGGTGAACACAGACGTGGGTATGGAAGGCTTTGAAAAGGAAGCTAGGGCCAGCTGCAGTGGGTCATAGTATGCCAGTGCTCCATGGGGCTGAATGCACATGGAAGGTCCCAGGGTCACAACCCCAGTGTACACAGGGTGTGCATACGCACATGCCCATGATCCAGGCCGGCCGGGCTGGCGTGGAGTGTGGCATGATTATTGTGTTGGGTGTGCCACCTCTCTGTTCCCTCTTGTGGAAAAGATAAATAAATAAACTTTAGAAATTATGTAAATAGGAGTTTGGTATGAAGAATGCCATGCATGCTGTTGCCAATGTTTGAAACACAGCAATTAATAGCACAGTGGTGCATGCCTGGCACAGCTCTTCCCGTGACTGTGTTCAGGGATGAGGGTGAACAGAATGGTAACTTTGGGCCAGCAGGTGGCATGGAGGTTAAGGTGGCTGGATCTCAGGCACAGCCAACTGCATGGATCCAGTGACTTGAAAATAATGCCGGGCATGTGTGCATGCAAACCCAAATTTCCAAGAGGAGAATGGAGGAGAAGAGATTGAGGCATGGCCATTCCCTCTGAGAGGTGATTTCTAGCTTTCTCTCTCTATGTCTCTCTCTCTCTCTCTCTCTCTCCCTCCTTCTCTCTGTTTCTGGTGAGCACATATACCTGATTACAAAAAAAAAAAAAAAAAATGGTGACTTTGAAGTTCTATATATGTCAAACGCAAAAAGAAATTATGTGTGACCCTCTTCATATGCAAAAATATACCTTTGCAGAGTTCATTGTAAGTAGAAGAAATGGGTTTTTAGAGAATGGGGTTAATGAAGAGGCTCCATTGTCCATTAGTTGACAGTAGTGAAAGGGCCCAAATGGTTCTGAATGAAGGTCACAGTGATAAAAGAGATGACGTGGATGAGGCTGTAACACTGCAGAATAGGGCCCGTGACAGGTAAAAATGAGCAATGGGCTTCTCGAAGGACTAGAGCAGCCTGTATTTATAACAGAACAAAAACAGTCAGTTTATAAAAACAAAGAGAGACTTGTAAGACTACAGTTGTTCTTAATGAGGCAGATGACTTTGGGGGAACGTTTTAGAAAGCCACCCAGTAGAATGCTAGCTTATCCCAGAGGACCTGCTTCCTGCCCCTTCCTCTGCTTCTGCTCTTTCCTCTATTTAAACAAATAAAAAGACTGAGTGTAATAATTATTTTATCAAAACACAGCCTTATCGTTGGAGACTGGAAGCCTGCCCTTGCTGTTGCTGGTCAGAGCAGACAGGGGTATTCTGGGTGCTGATGTGCTGCTTAGTTACCTGGAGCACATGTCTTCACTCCAGGTGTCGAAGTGGTTGTAGCGGTATGGCTTATTTTTTTTTTAATATTTTATTTTACTTTATTTATTTACTTACTTATATAAATTTGACCAGAGAGGGACACACACAGAAGGAGAGGGGGATTAGATTATAATAGAGAGAGAGAGAGAAAGCAACCTGCCAGGTCTGGGACTCAAACTGCAGTTGGCCATATGGGAGTCCAGTGCCCTTAAACACCACACCACCTGCCGGCCCCAGTATGTCTTATTATTTTTACTGTTGAGTGCCTATATATGAATAACTGTAAGAGAGAAATGTTTATCAATAACAGGTAAATTCAACCAAGAATGGCACTGATGCCAATCCACCATAGACTGTCAACTTGGGTGGTTGGGATACTGGCCTCTCTGCTTTGTTAAACTTTAGTGTACACAAATGTTGCTTCATACACAGAATTATGAAAAATATTACATAGGTCATGTGTATAGGATGTATATGAAACATAAGTAACTTTCATGTTTATACTTGGGTCCAACCCTTAAAATATATAATGATATATATATATATATGTGTGTGTGTGTGTGTGTGTGTGTGTGTGTGTTATATATATATGTGTGTGTGTGTGTGTGTGTGTGTGTGTGTTATATATATATGTGTGTGTGTGTGTGTGTGTGTGATATCTATATCTATATATATACACATATATGTGTGTGTGTGTGTATATATATATACACATATATATATATACATACATATATAAAGTATATATATACACACACACACATATATATATATATATATACATATATAAAGTATATATATATATATATACTTTATAATGCAAAAAAATTCCAAAGTCCAAAATACTTCTGGTCCAAAGCATTTTAGATAAAGGATGCTCAGCCCATTACACATTCAGTGATTATAATCTAATTGTATGATTATTTGATTAATGCCTTTCCTCTTCCTATAAGTCTGTAAACTCTTAAGACCATGGCTAGTATCTGTTCATCAGAACAGAGCAGTTTGGGCACATTATAGTAGCTGTTAAATAAATTTATCCTGTAATAAACGACTTCATGAAAATTTTTAATTTGTGCACATGGCTTTTTCTCCTCCTGTCAGCCTATTCTTATCTTTACTTAGCTTTGTTTTGTTTTTGTTGTTGATTTTTTTCCTGCAGGGTACATGTGCCTGCAAGAGAGAGAATGGGGGAGAGAAAGAAAGTGAGGAATCACCCCCAGGAGAGATGGCCACGTCAAAATCCATTCTCTTGAGATTTGGGGCACACATGCATGTGACTTTCAAGTTGCTGGGTCCAGGCCTCGAACTGCAGAATTGGCCATGTGGGATCCAGGTGCCAGAATTGGCCATGTGGGATCCAGTCTGGGGCTATTGGTGGGACCTATTTAGCTCTTGTATATTTCAGATTTTTCTTTTCTTGACAGAAAGAGATGGAGAAACAGAGAGGGAGAGGGAGAGGGAGAGGGAGAAAGCATTCTCCAGTGAGGCATACTGCAATCTCTTTTCCTTCATTCCTCCATCCTGTCAAGGTTTGGGGTATGCACCCACACTTACCTGACATGTTTATCAAGGTGTTGGGGCTGGGATTCCAATCACACTTGATCATGTGGGATCTAGTGCCTTAACCACTGGGCTACAGGGCCTGTTTAGATTTCTCAAGCATTATATCATTGAATTCCAAATCACTGAACTTCATCCCTCCATCATTGAGCTCATCTGCCTGCGACATTCCTACACACTCAATTACCCTTGCCTAGAGAAAAATCTCAAACCAGGCCATTTAGCAACACTATCCATTTACCATGCCCTACCTCCAGTGTGTGACAGCAGCTGTGTTACTTTTCATTAGTGGAATTTCTCCACTCCTTCCTGGAATGACACTTGATACCGGTTTGGAGCCTAGGACTTTCAACTCCTACCTACTAACTCAAAAAGAATAAAAGCAGAAATCACCAGCAAATGGAAGATGAAAGACCAGCAACTTTTTAAAGTTGCTTTTTGCTGTTGCCATTTTTTGTTTGTTTGTTTGGATTTGTTTTGTTTTGTTTTGATGTGGGTACATGAGCTTGCCAGAGAGAGAGGGAAAGTGAGAAGTCAGCATCCCCTCAGCTCCCCAGAGAGGATGGCCATGTCTTGATCCCTTCTTTGCCATTCTCCTCTTGGGATTTTTGGCACACATGTGCATACACACCCAGTTTGATTTTCAAGTTGCTGGATTCAGAACTTGAACTGCACTGCCAGCCATGCAGAATCCAGTCACCTAAGTCTCCCTGCCACCTCTGGTCCAACCAGTAACATTTTAATAGTCTCCATCACAGTGTTTTCTGATTAAAAAACAATAAAATCATGGTTTAAACTCAGTCCCAGTGGAGACTTCTTTCTAGGTTGGATTGGAGAGGAGAACCTCTAGCTCAGGGGCTACCTGATGTACCCACCCATGGCAGCAGGAAAGCTGAAAGGAGGAGGGGAAGGGAGGCATCTTTCTTCCGCACTAGCACTCCTTTCTCCTTCCCCTTTCTCTGCCCCACGTCAAAGCCTTGATCAAGTAGCCCTCCGTGCCATTTTGTTCTCACTAGCAGGCACGGCACCGTAGGATTGCAATCTTTTGTGAATAAATGTTAGTCTTGCATGAATTAAATTTTCTAAAGGGAAAGATTTTTTTGCATGATAATTTTCTAAATGCAGCCTCCATTTTTTGAAGAATTAAAAATCCTGAATACATGATTTTTCTGAGTAAAATATCAATAAAACACAAATTTAAAGCATATTTCTTTGAAATCTGTGTTGAAGAGCTCTTTGCCCATCCATGTCCACTGCAGCACATTCACAGTAGCTGAGATACAGAAAGAACCTGTGCCCACTAGTGAGTCAATGATTCAAGAACATGTGATGTAGACACACAATACACTTCGCCTTTTAAAAATCTGGGAAATTGTCATTTACAAAGACTTGGATGGAGGAGGACACTTCCCTAAATAAATTTTTTCCAAGATCAAAGTAAATTTAATGAGATTTTAGCTTCTAATTGAAACTGTATTTATCATATTCTTTTGTATAAAACATTTTTTTCAAATCACTCATCACACTTCAAGATGAGGATAATCAAGTTTAAATAGAATAGCAGAGTTATTAATTTTATGTCTTTTATAAATAGTTAGATTTAAAATAAATCTTAGTAAGCTTGTTACCTTTTTGCATAAAATTTCCAGATGTATTTGGAATAGTGGGAATACATAAACATTCCCTTGAAAATGAAACTTTTCAATTAGAAACTTTATGTTCAGAAACCAAGTCTTTCTTCCAGGGTAAGCTGCGTGATTGTGGGTAAGTTATTTAATGTCTTTGCCCCTTGCTTTTATCATTCATAGAAGATTTCAGCAGAATTTTAGTTTTATTTTTTAATATTTTTAAATTTGCTATAGGGCATGTACACTCAGTGGACAGGCAGAGAGAGAGAATGAAGACAGATTGAGAGAAAGCACCCCCTAGGCGGGATGGCCATCCTACAACCCCCTTCTCCTTCATTCTCCTGCAGGATTTTGGGCATACACTCACACATGCCTAGTGTGTTTTCCAAGCTTCCAGATCCAGGATTTGAACCTCAGATTCAGTCATATGGGATCCAGTTGCCTTAACCATCATGCCATGGTTTGGCTCATTGGCATTTAAATAAAACTGTAAGATGCTCTTTCTGTTCTGGATAGATCAGATACTTTTTGAGAACAGATGGCACATGCAACATAGTTTCTCCACTACTGTTCTGTCTTCTCTCACAAATAATGCTTGGATAGATTTGTCAAAATAAGTGAAATTGATGTTCATTAAAAAAAAATAAATAAATGACCACATCCTAAGAGGAAACAGTATTTCACATCATTATTCAGTTTTTATCCAGTAATACTGGAGCTTTAATAGTTACCAAGTGATATAAGCAACACTTCCAGTGAGAGCTGACATTATTTTTGGTCCCTCAGCACATTCCTTCCCCTGTCTCCTGTCAATGGCCCTAACCCCCGCCCTTTGGGAGCACTGTCCATATCCGTTCCACTGTATCCTGCACCCTGGTCACAGGGGTATTATTTGGCCAGACAAGGAAATTAGGTTTTACTCTTAGCTGAGGGCCACAGGACCAAAGGCAGGTGAGGCTTTGCTGCAGCTTCCTACACCTAAGGTCCCTGAAGCGTCCCTGGTATCTGCCTTTCTAGGACTTTTCCATCAGTTTCTTTAATTCTCTGAGTACCCTAATAAGTCAGTCCTGTTAATAATGTGTAGTAAGATAATGTCTACTTTATTCAAACAATAACATGCGTAGGGCTGTGTGGTCCTGTGTGTGTATGCACCTGGACCCACACAGGAATCTGATCCCAGGACCTGCCCTGGCACGCTGGGTGGGCCTGTGTGTGTATGCACCTGGACCCGCACAGGAATCTGATCCAGGACCTGCCCTGGCATGCCGGGTGGGCCTGTGCACAGCTCATGACCTCCAGCTGAGGCCGGAGTGGGTGGCCGCCTGAGAACTCTGCAGCTGGCAGCTCTCTCACTCTCCCTCTCTCTTTCTCCCTTTCTCTCCTCCTGTCTATCTCTCTCATAGGAGAAATAAACATGTAAACTTAAAAACAAACAGAAAGTACAGAATTCCCAACATACATGTGAGAACAATAAATCTAAAAATACATGCATACATACATGTGTTACATGAAGCAAATGAAATTTTTACTCAACTAAAGTTTATTTTACAAAGGAGATTTCAATATCAGATTCTCTGTGTTTTTCATTCATTTATAAGGTCCAATTACACCAAATAGTTAATTGCTCCCTTGCCCAAAATGCCTTCAAACTTGGGAAATTAATACCCAAAGGAAGACCAAGGAAGGTTACTTAAAATCTACTCTATGCAGAAATTATTATAATCCCTGGAGTTACACAGGAATCACTGCAGGGAGCTAAGAGCATATCAATTTATAGTATTTTATCACCAATTGACTGTAAAAGAGAAGGCTTTAGGCCACCTACTCGCAGACTGCAGGCTGATGGGGGTTTAGGCAGGGGAGTCTGCTTCTTTCTGCTGGGAAAGGACAGGAAACACCATGAAAAATCACCGGCCAGTCATGCTTCCTGTTTACCAGGTAAGTGCCCAAGTTTTGTCCTTCACTTTTTATTTGATTTTCACTCTCCCTCTCCCAACCATCACCAGGATAAAACAAACAACCCCCAGGTGAATGGACTAAGAGAGAAGACTGGGCTGATAGTTATATGGTATTGGGAAATAGAACCCACAGGGACATTTATAATTTAAAGTTCTTAGTGTCTTGAATGGTTTAAATATGTAGGAAGAGGCACCAGGATGATTTTTAAATATAAACAGAGTCTTTATCTCCCTTTCGTGAACTATCTACACTGCAAAATTAGGTGATGTTAACGTGGATCCAGTTGGACAATAACAGAATATGGGTACTAAGAAGCTGCCGGTGACTCTAGTGTGCCAAACACAGGTGGTCCAGGGGTCAGGGCATGTAATACAGTTTTCAGATCGTCCAGAGATAGCTTTCTTTTGACTGGTTCTCATGGGTATCCCTCAAAACAGGGAGACAGTGTGGGAAAGATAATGTCTATTTGTGTGGCTGGCATGACCACAGAGGACAGCAGAATTAATGTATCCAAGTTATCTCTGAAGAATGAAAGTATTTGAATGAACCCTTTTCAGTTAGGAGGACATTTAACCTTTATATTTGGTCCTTTAGAATCACAGATGCCATGTGGTGTAATTGCAACTTCATACTGCATGTGAAGAATGGGAGCAGGCGGCCAGTCCTGACGCTGCTTGGTGAGGCTGTGCTGAGGGGCGTCCGCAGCCAGGCTGCCCTGCAGAGATGCTCAGAGGGAGATGCCTGTAGAGCATGGCGGCTCTATCAGGGAGCTCAGTCTATCAGGACCTAGGTCTTGGGCTGCTTCTCTATTTTACTGAGATAAACTCAGGTAATGTATTTAATTTAACCACATTTTTCTTTTTCCAGACACCCAAGAACTGATGCTTTCATAAAAATGAGAAATCACACAATGGTGACTGAATTCGTCCTGCTGGGGATCCCTGAGTCAGAGGGCCTGGAGACAACCCTTTTATTCCTGTTCTCGTCGATATATTCGTGCACCCTCTTGGGAAATGTGCTCATCCTCACGGCGATCCTCTCCTCCTCTCGGCTTCACACTCCCATGTATTTTTTCTTGGGAAATCTCTCCATCTTGGACCTGGGGTTCTCTTCAACGACTGCTCCCAAGATGCTGTCATACCTTTCGGGGCACAGTCAAAGGATCTCTTTCCAGGGCTGTGCTACCCAGCTCTTCTTCTACCATTTCCTGGGCTGCACTGAGTCTTTCCTGTATACGGTAATGGGCTTGGACCGCTATGTAGCCATTTGTCACCCCCTGAGGTACCCGGTCATCATGAATCTCACAGTCTGCTCTGTCTTGGCCACAGGCACCTGGGTGGGTGGCCTTATGCATGCTGTTATTCTAACTTCTCTCACCTTCCAGTTACCCTACTGTGGGTCTAACAAGGTGGCCTATTACTTCTGTGATATACCTGCTGTGTTACCTCTAGCCTGCGAGGATACATCTCTAGCCCAGAGGGTAGGTTTTACAAACATTGGTCTTTTTACTCTCACTTGCTTTTTACTTATCATTGTTTCTTACACTTGCATCGGGGTCTCTATATCAAAAATTCATTCAGCAGAGGGCAGACATCGAGCTTTCTCAACCTGTAGCACCCACCTCACTGCAATTCTCTGTGCTTATGGACCAATAATCATCATCTTTCTTCAACCCAATCCCAGTCTCTTATTTGGTGCTGCAATTCAGATCTTCAATAATCTTATAACCCCCATGTTGAATCCACTCATCTACAGCCTGAGGAATAAGGATGTGAAGTCAGCCCTGAGGAACATATTTCCCAAAAGGAGCTTCCCTCTGCGAACTTAATGAGAAATCCTGCTTTACAGAGTGAAATTTCATTCTTGATTTCATTTATTTTTTAAATGAGAGTTTTTTTGTTGTTGATTTGTTCTGTTTTTTTTTTTTGTTGTTATTGTTTGTTTGTTTGTTTTTTTTATTTTACTTTTAACAGGCTCCTACCATGTTACAATCATTCCTGCCCAACCTTCCAATTAGCTGGGATCATAGGCAATCATCTCCATTCCCATTCTGTTGGTATTGTCCAGGAAGCAAACTAAAGCCTCCTACGTGGGGAGGTTAAAAATAAATTAAAAAAAAAAAACATGTTATACATGTATTCTTCTTGAAAAAATTGATTTATCTGTTAAAGGAATTCCATGCTGAACTTTTCATCCCACAGCACCCTCTGCTTGGAATACCACAGCCAGTCTTGATTCTCCATTCCTTATGACAAATCCTCCTCTGCAGCTTCCCTGCCATGTTGAAATTACGTATACCTGGATAAGGCTCCCACTTAGCCTCAGTGTTCCATATAGGTGTCTGCTTTTATATAGGTGCGTACAGGTATATCTAGAGAGAATGGAGGACCATTGAACAGACTTTGAGTAAGTCTCCTTGATATGAGCTATCAGAATTTCATATACATTTTTTGGTAAAATGTAGCTTCCAAATTTCTGCCAAAACTCAAACTAACTTAAGTACTATTTAAGACAAAATCATTCCAGTACACATCCTATGTGGTTTTAGGATTTTTTAGTGTCTAGGTTCACTGGGCTCTGGAATCTTCCATGGCATTAGAAACTCCTGGAAGGTTAAGAACCTGGATTATTTCTCAACCATCAGCAAATACATCAGCCTCAGTTTTGTAAAAGGTGGTTTTAAAAAAAGAAAGAGAAGTTTAAATATCTCAAAACATGTTTTCTTCAGAAAAAGAAACAATGGTTCATCTGTCATAAAAATTCTATGTTGGAATTTTCATTAAATTTTGGAACTGAAACAAAAATTACAACCAGTGAGTAGGTGGGTGAGACAGAGGAGAGTCACGGTGTGCCATGAGAGGCAGACATATATGTAGATCTTGCTCCTGAAGAAATTAGGACTCTTTAATATGAGACTTAATTAGACAAAAACTGAAGGCCAATTGGCACAGTCCAGAACACATAAATAATGTAGAATTGTTTTGTTTGCTTTTTTTTTTTTTTTTTACAAAAACCAAAAGGAGATAAGACTTTCTGGCCCTGGGGGCAATAAAATTCCAAATACACAGTCTGTGAGCCTTCAAAGTAAACCAAAATGACAGTTCTTCCTAAATTAACACCATCATGGACCCCTAAAATTAAAACAAACAAAAAATGCACACATAGGTCTCTCAGCTACACACAGACCACTGGGTGCCAACTCATTCTGAGACCTCTTCCACTTGGGGACTCTCTATTTTTTCTTCCCCTCTCTCCCTTCTCTGTGTCTGTGTCTCTAATTTTTTGTGAGCATGAGATGAAAATCTGGTTATCTTACAGCCCAGAGATGAGCACCAGGGTTGGGCCTGATAACTCCAACTTCCCACATCAGAAGCAGTGATAAATTTCCCTCCCCACAAGAAAGAGTATCTTTCTTATCTCTAAATAAGATCCATATAACTTATTTTGCTTTCTCTAAACACTGTGTCTTGTGATAATAAGGACAAAAAACAACTTTACTTGTAGATACTATGTTAAATATTAAGATGGCAGGATCTCACATGACCAACCTGGACCAGTGGCTTGAGAAATACAGCAGGTTTATTTGAATGTATGCCTGAATCCTAAAAGGAGGGACAGATGACAAAGAATTGATTGTGGATATGGCCATGCCCCATGCTGGGTACTTTCTTCTCTCTTTCTGTCTCTCTGGTGAGTGCATGTACTCTCTGGCAAATTTAATAAAGGGAGAAGAAAAAATGAAATAAAATAAAAAGAAAAAGAAGATATTATTTAAAATATATAAAATATAATGAACATGTATTCTTATTCCTTTTCCTGATTTTGTTTTCAGTTTCTCTTTACATTTTTGTCTACTATTGGTTTATGGATTCTTAAATAAGCCAAATTAAGTCTTTCTTGGAAAGAAGCAGGTGATAAATAATGGAAAAGGGAAGGAAGAAAGGAAAAGAGAGAAGAAAAGAATGGGGAAGAAGAGAGAAGGCAGGAAATTAAAGCTAACTAGTTGTATTTTAGAAGAAAAAATAATACTTCATAGTGGAATGATGATCTTCCTTCTCTTTTTCCTGTCAACACATATGATTGAAAGTCATTCTCAAATGGACTCTGTCAGTCGTCACTCTGGGTATGGAGTGAGCTACTAGAAAGTATTAAATGGGCACATGCCTATTACCACTCGATGGCGCTGTGCAGGTAATAGCCTCGCTGTGACAGACTTACTGTGACTCACAAGCAGGTAGGTTACCACTAGGAAATTAGATAGACATCACAGTAATCCAATTTCAAGAAATCTTCACGGGGACCAGCAGCTGGCATAATGGCTATGGTGCTGGATTCCCATGTAGTTGACCACGGTTCGAGTCCTGGACCTGGTGGCTTAAACTCACACTGGGTGCATAGGCATGCATGCCCAAGATCCCAAGAGGAGAATGGAGGAGAAGGGATTGCAGCATGCCCATCCTCCCCGGGGGATGATTTCTCACCTTCTGTCTCTCTGTCTCTCTCTGTCTTTCTGCAGAGCACACACACCCTATAGCAAAAACGTCTCCAAAGAAGAGAAACCTTCTTAATGCTGATGTTCCTTTCAGATAAGCAATCATCATATTAATATTAAACATGTCAAAAACTTAGTGATGAAATGTAAATAATGGTTGAATATTTCCATATCTCTTTAATATGTACACCAAAAACTTTAACAAACTATCTATTGTAGCAAGTTTGTTATAATTGAAGTGTTCCATTAACTGAGAAAACAGTCACTCCTGTATTACATACACCTGGTTTCATTCCCACACTTCCTTTTTGGTGAATGCATGTTTTAATCCAGCAATGAGTGCTCAATTGCAGCTTCTCCTGCAGACGTATGCACAGAATACAGTCAGACATGATTTGTGATGAGGGCTAGATAGAGAATGAGTATTTGGCTGAGGATGAAGTGTGTCCTGGCTGTTAAATCAATCTCTGCTGTGTTCCGGGGTGAGACCAGCAGGGTGGCCCACAGGACAGTCGAGGCCACCCTCCCTGGATTGGTGGGCAATGAGCTGGCTGGGTCAGTGTCCTGCTGTCCCCCCAGCAGATGGAGGTCAAGTTGCTACTGGCCGCAAGGCTTTAAAGGAAGAAAATGAGAATACTGTCTTGCATCTTAAATCTACTCATTAAGAAAGTTAACATTTTATTTTGATCTTCAGATGGGTCCTGTCTATTCATCAACTTTAGTACTCAGAGGTGAAGAAGGGAACAGAAAGTGGAATGATCAGGCTCCTTCAGTACACATTGTCATAAAATGTTAGCCTCCGGTCATTAGGGTACTTCATGTTACCCAAGTTCTTTTAAGTGGATTTATGAAAGAGGATTGGGGCCAGCGGGTAGCACAATGTTTAAGATGCTGGAGTCCCACATAGTTGATCGTGGTTTAAATCTCAGACCTGGTAGCTTGAAAACCACACCAGGGGCATGTTCATATGTGTCCAAAATCCCAGGAGGAGAAGAGATTGTGGTGTCTCCATACCTTCTCCGGGAGGGTGATTTTTCACTTTCCCTCTTACTATCCTTTCTGTCGCTCTCTCTCTCTCTCTCTGACATGTGCATATGTCCTATTACCAAAAAACAAAAACAACAAAAAGAAAGAGAGAGAGAGAGGGTATTAAAAACTTTGCTCAAGTTTCTTCCTAACCCTGGTTTAAGATGTACAAGAAGCAGCACAAACACTCTCAAGTGCAGGCAGGGCAGACGGTATACCTGACACATCACAGAAAGCCATTCTTTGTCTGTCATCAGAGCCTCTTTAAGGGACTCTGACACTGCGCAGAGGCATTGGTATCTCCCCTACTTTCTTCTATCTTTAGTGCTGATGAGCTACCATGTTTAGAGACTCAAATCAGAAACTGAGAGCACACCTTTACCTTTCCACGTGCCCACTGGACAGATATCTTGTAAGATTCACTACTCTGTTGCTTGACTATTTTTCTCTAAGTATCAACCAGAGTCACTCTCAGATGCTATGACCTCATTTCCATTCTTTTATTATGCTGTCCTTATCTTTTTTATTGCATGCCCTCTTGGGAAATATTGTATCCTCGATGATTTGCTCCTTTGGATTTCACATCTCATGTGAAAAGTGTTTCCATGTACGACATGAGTCTGTCTTCAATAATGGCTTTCCCCTTCATGGCACACAGGCATCTAAGCCCACAGCTCTGCTGCTGTGCTTTCCCATCCCTTGCCTGTGCGCACCGAAGGTTGTCCTGCACGCAGCGGCCGGCGCGCAGCGGCTTGCCCTTGGTCTCCACTGAGATGGTGATCCCCAGGCTGTGCAGCCGCGCATGCTCCTCACCACGCGAGCAGCAGAGGTTGCTGAGTGCATGGCGGTCTCTTGACTTCATTTTACAGTCCCCCTTGTCCAGGGCCGAAGAGGTCATAATCCTCACTGCCATAACATTCCTGAAATTAACCTGTGAGCTATGAGCATATCCTCAGCCCAGAGGATAGGTATTTCATGTCTTGTTGAATAATTAACCACAGAGTGGGTAACTTATAAAGAATAAATGTTTATTCAGATCATGATTTTGGAGGTCCAAGGCCCAGGGACTAAATGTGGTCTGGGCTCTGGCCTCACTACCTCTCCTTTATAAGTCCTCCAGATTTCAGCATGGGGGCCTACCCTGATGAGTTCATCTAACTCAATCACCCGCCAAGACACCACCTCTTAGTTACATAGTCAAATTAAGTTTGCACCCTCTTAGTACCATCACAATCAAATTTCAGCACACAAATTTTGGGGGGAACACATTGAAACCTCTGAATGGTCTCTCTCTCTCTCTCTCTCTCTCTCTTTTTTCCATTATTTCCATATGGTCAAGGAGTTGACATACCAATCATTCTCTCAGTACAAGGTTTATGCAAAACTTTCCCAACCTGCATTGTCCACCAGCCGGCCACTCTCTGCTCCCACCTGCAGAAACTCAGGGCCTCTGATTCTGTGATTTGGTTACTAAATTTGTGGGACCTTACCATTAAATTCTCTCCTTCCCAGCCTGAGCAACAAAGACATGACACTTGCACCAAATACAACAAAGAATGAACTTTATTCATGAAAATTTATGAGAATACTCAGAACTTCTAGAGGAATCTTGAATATATTCTTTTCTTAGCAACTTTTAAAGAACTGTACTTCAAGTAGTATTGTTTCTTTAACTTCATTACTAAATTCTATATCCCGGTGTGCACATTTTCAGTAGTCATTATTTAAAAAGAAATTTATCAAGCACATGGCAGATACTCAATTGTTACTTATCATTTGATTTGCTCCCAAACAACTTTTGGTTTCTGATTTCTATGGACAAATCATTGGAAGAGAACCTGACACTAAAAAGAATTCACTAAAAAATTGTCTCTCTTATCTTAGAACAAAGTTTTCAAACTTTTTTTTTTAAAGAGAATTTACTAAAACTTAAATATTTTAAAATTCCTACACTTGAAGTGAAATTAGATGGAAGTTACTAGAGAAGGCAAGTTCTGTTTTGGGAATAAATGCTATATAAAATACTCACTTCAACTGACAGGGTAATATCCTCAAATAACAGGGTAGTATCTTTTTATGCTTACGTGGTGAGAATTATCTAGATACCTTCTATCCAGATTTTCTCTATTAAAAAGAACAAAGTTTGGCCCAGCATGTGGCATAATGGTTAAGGTGCAGGACTCCCATATAGCTAACTGTGGTTCGAGTCCCAGACCTGGGGGTTTGTAATCTCACTTTCTCTCTCTCTGGTAAGTGCATATGCCCTATAGCAACAACAACAACAACAAAAATGTAATAATAATTAAATTAAACAAATAATTCTTAAAAGGAGCAAAGTTCTTGAAATGTTGCTTATAGGAAAACATTTTTATGCACACCAATTTTTCTTACTAAAATGTTGGCCTTGGTGCCTGAGGATTTAATTACATATCTTTGAATTAGTCAGTACACAGCAATTAAAACATGTGTGACTTGCTTGAAACCTCTATCACCCTTATCCTTAAAACAGATAAGGATAGGACAAGGAAGGGAAACTACAGACCAATAACTCTGATGAATATAGACGCAAAAGTTCTCATCAAGATACTACCAAATCGTATCCACCAACATATAAAAAAGATTATACATTATGGCCAAGTAGGCTTTATTCCAGGGATGCAAGATTGGTTCAATATACTTAAAACCATAAATGTAATACACCATATTAACAGAAAGAAAGAGAAAACACATATGATCACATCAATTGATGCAGAAAAAAGCATTTGATAAGGTACAACATCCTTTTATGATCAAGACTCTCAGAAACATCAGCATAGAAGGGTCATCTCTCAACACAGTGAAAACTATCTATGAAAAATCCATGGCTAACATCTTCTCGAATGGAGAAAAGCTGAAAGCTTTTCCACTAAAAAAACTGATGCAAAACAAGGATGCCCACTTTTGCCACTCCTTTTCAATATAGTACTGGAAGTCCTTACCAACACAATCAGGAAAGAGAATAAAATAAAAGGCATTCAAATAGGAAAAGAAGAGATGAAACTCTATGTTTGGCCGATGACATGACAGCATACATTGAAGACCCAACGCTATCCCTGAAAAAATTCCTGAAAGTAATTCATGAATTCAGTAAAGTTGCAGGATACAAAATCAACATACAGAAGTTGATAGCATTTCTATATATGAACAGCAGGCAGACTGAGATAGAACTGAAAAAATTATTCCATTTACCATAGCTACAAAAAGTAGGATACCTAGGAATAAATTTAACCAAAGAAATTAAAGACTTCCACAAGGAAAACTATGAGAAGTTAAAAAAGGAAATTGAAAAACGACACAAAAAAGTGGAAGGACATCCTGTGTTCCCGGATGAGAAGGATTAATATAATCAAAATGACAATTCTACCCAAATTAATCTACATATTTAACACAATCTCAATCAAAGTGCCAAAGACATTCTTCATAGACCTATAAAAGACAATCATACAACTTGTCTGAAATAATAAACGACCTCATATTGCCAAAGCAATCCTGCACAAGAAGAGTGGAGTGCGTGGCATCTCACTCCTTAACCCAAAAATATATTACAAAGGTGTGGTAATCAAAACAGCATGGTATTGGCACAGAAACAAACAGGTAGACCAATGGAACAGAATAGAGTCCCCAGAAATAAACTCCCAAACATACAGCCAACTGATTTTTGACAAAGGGTATCAGTCAATACAGTGGGAAAAGGAAAATCTCTTTAGCAAATGGTGCTGGAAAAACTGGGTATCAATCTGCACAAAGATGAATCTGAACCCCTACCTCTCACTATTGACAAAAATCAATTCAAAGTGGGTCAAAGATCTAAACCTAAAACCTCAAAGTATAAAAATGCTGCTGGAAAACACTGGGGAAACTCTGGGAGATATTGGGGTAGGCAAAGATTTCTTAAATAAGACTCCCAAAGGACAGTCAATAATCACAAGAATAGCAAGTGGGATTATATCAGATTAAGAAGTTTTTGCATGGCAAAGACACAGTAATTACTGTGAATCAACAGCCCTCAGAATGAAAAATTATTTTTGTAAACTATGCATCAGATAAGGGACTGATAACCAGAATACACAGGAAACTCAGCCATCCCCAAAAAAGATGATCAACCCTATTAGAAGATAGGAAAATGAGCTGGAAAACAAAAACAAACAAAAAAAAAACACCCTCTAAGGAAGACATATGAATACCCAAAAGGCATATGAAAAACTGTTCAACATCCCTCATTGTAAAGGAGATGCAGATCAAAACCACAATGAGATACCACCTAACCCCAGTCAAAATGACTAAGATTGAAAAAAAAAAGAAAACGATAAATGCTGGTGGGGGTGTGGTGAAAGGGACTCTCCTACACTGTTGGTGGGAATGTAAATTGGTCCAGCCACTGGGGAGAACAATTTGAAGATTATTCACAGATCTACAAATATAAATACCATATTATCCAGAAATCACATTCCTTGATATCTACCCAAAGGACAGAAGAATTCTTAATCAGAAAAGAGCTTGCACTTTGATGTTTATTAAGGCATTATTCACAATTGCTAAGACATGGAACCAACCCAAATGCCCACAAACAGATGAATGGATTGAAAGAGTGTGGCACATATACTCTATGGAATGCTACTCAGCCATAAAAAAAGACCTTGGCTTTTGACAAAAAGTGGATGAATATAGAAGATTTACTGCTGAGTAAAGCCAGTCAGGTTATGAAGGAAAGACATTGTATGTTTCCACTTAATATATACTGAGTGTCCACACTCTATGGCCAAAACTGAATGACTAAAGGATATAGAAACATAGGAAATGGTTATAAATACCACATACAATGTGGGAAGAGGGTGGTTGAAGGAGTCTGAGGATGGACATTAAGGAGAAAAATAGAGAGGCAAGGCATTCATGGGACAAAGAAATGGGTTATTATCTATTGAAGATAACTTTATAGCATTGTTAACTGGACTGATGAGAAATGTCTACATGTTGGAGTCTTCACTTTGCAAGCTAAATAACATGTGACTTAATGTATAAAAAAAAATTGAAATAAAAATATTAAAGAAAAAAAGACTATTAAAATAATAGTAATATTAATTCCATTTTCCATGAGCTTTTGAAGTACCCTCATATATAACTGCAATTTAAAAAGACAGAGGAATTTTTGGGACCAGCAGCTAGCATAATGGCTGTGTTGCTGGACTCCCATGCAGCTGACCGTGGTTCGAGTCCTGGACCAGTGACTTAATCTCATGCTGGGAGCTAGTGTGTGTGTGCCCAAGATCCCGAGAGGAGAATGGATGAGAAGGGATTGCAGCATGGCCATCCCCCCTGAGGGAGTGATTTCTCGCTTTCTGTCTCTCTGTGTCTTTCTGGTGAGTGCATGCGTCCTATAGCAAAAACCTCTCAAAAAAAAAAAAAAAAGAGGAATTCTCTATGAATAAATTGACAAAAGGATTTTCTATGAACAAGATACAGAATCAGGGCACTCGTAGTATCTGTCTTAGGCTGGAGAACAAAGTTGTCCACACAACCTGGGCCAGAGCCACCGGAACCAAGCAAGTTGTAAGCAGCTCCACTTTCTAAAGGGAGGGGCCAATGTCACAGAGTAATTATCCTTCCGGATGGTCTTACAACTGGAAACTTAGAAAGGCTTACATCAATGAGTTAAAGAAACTAACATTTTTAAAAGATAAACTACAAACTAAAAAAAAAAAAAAATTCAGAAGTACTGACACTTTAAGGAATGGAAATTCTAGAGCAAAATAAATAAATTTAAATTAAAAAATAATAAAAAAAGGTGCACGAGAAATAACATATTAGAAAAGAACTGTGCAAGGAGTTCAAGATTTTTTTTTGCCCCCAAAAAAACTTGTACTTTAAAAAATAAATAAATAAAAATGCAGTGTACAAGAGGCAGTAAAAAATGTTATAATGAAACAATAATGGGAAATTCTGAAAAATGGGCAAGCAATAGTTATAAAAAGAACCAGTAGAAATCTTATTAAAATAACATATCTAGGGGCCAGCCCTGTAGCCTACTGGTTAAAGGAGCCAGGTTCCACACAGACAATCACATGGTTCAAATTCTGGCCTCAGCAGCTTGAGAAACACACTGGGTACATGTGTGTACATACCCTAAATCCTGACAGGATGAAGAAATGGAGAAGGGATTGTGGCCTTGATCATGCCACTTTGGGGGTTCTTTCTTCTTCTCTCTGTCTCTCTCTCTGGTGAGCACACACCTCTGGAAAATGTATATATATACATTGAAGAAAAATTTTAACATGAAAGATGAGTAAATAGTAGCCTACAGAGAGCAAATTAGTGAACTGGGAGACTAACTGAAAATCACCCAGAAGTAGCATTTTAAAAGAAGGAAAATAAAAGAAAAACATAAAGAAACTGATAGTCTTCACTCCATGCTGGAAACCGATGGACTCTATGACACAGAAGTAGAGAAAGTAATGAGGCTCCAAAGGGTGGGGGCCAGGGGAGGAGAAATGATGAACACATACAAGAATCCATGTACAAACAATATAGGTTATGAAACTGTATACCACAGCTGAGTAAGCATGTTGCTGATAATTCACTAGGTTTTTCCAACTCCCCCCTGAAAAAAAAGTAGTAGAATAATATTGAATGTGTACCACATTATGTAATGTATATTGCTGAAGAAGATAAATAAGTCTATATCCTTCATTTGAGTATTATACACTCTATGTGTGCTTTGAAGAAACTATGCCATACCCCACAAAAATATATAATTATTTGTAAACCAGTAATCATAATTTTAAAAATAGGTGAATTTTTTATAATAGTAAGTAAATAAAAGAAATTTTAAATTGATAGTATTTTTTTCTCTTAGAGGCTATTTCTTTGTTACACAAACTCCTACAGCTGGGTGTGCGAATTGTTCTTCAATCTTCTGATTCCTATCTTATATCACCCCTTGGAATTTTCATTTTATTCTCAAAATTTTATTTCTGAAAGCATTTTGAGTCCTTATTGGTCTTCCTTTCCTTTCATCCACCTCTATCAAGTTGTCTCAGTAGATTCCATCACATTAGGTGAGAATAGTTAATAGATGATTCATCCAAGAGAATTATTTTTTCTTTCCAAACTACTTACCTTTTTTAATTAAAATGTGCTAATGTTGCATTGGTAAACATGAAAACAATAAAGAAAAATTTAAAATATTTTTATTTAATCCAATAAAAACCCTTCTATCCAAAAATTACCATGAAACAATTCACTGGTTGTCTTTACACCACAAATGAGTCTTCAAAAGTTTTCAAAAGGTTTATGAAAAGGACCAGCAGGTGACATGGTGGTGAAGATGCTAGACACCCACATAGTCAACCATGGTTTAAATCCCAGACCTGATAGCTTGCTTTCTTACTTTCTCTCTCTCTGTTGACTGTATGTGCCCTATAGCAAATGTAAAATAATAATAGTAATAATAATAAATAAAATTACCTAAATAATTCTATTTTTAAAAAGTTTATAACAAATGTGTATTATAAAAATGATGCATGAATTTTTTGAGAGGTTTTTGCTATAAGGCACGTGTGCTTGCCAGAGAGACAGAGAGAGACAGAGAGATAGAAAGCGAGAAATCACCCCCCAGAGGGGATGGCCACGCTGCAATCCCTTCTCCTCCATTCTCCTCTGGGGATGTTGGGCACACACACACATGCATCCAGCGTGAGTTTAAGCCACCTGGTCCGGGACTCGAACCACGGTTGACTACATGGGAGTCCAGCAACATAGCCATTACTCTAACTGCTGGTCCCATGATGCATGAATTTTAAAATGATCTTTTTAACCAAAATAAAACCACACTACAATTTCAGTTCTCCATGAATTATTTGAAGTCTCCTCATATCTATGTCACATTCAAATTCACACAAGTGAAGTAATAGTTACTATTCTATATACTAATTTTGTATTCTCTGATTTTTTTCCATATCAGTATATATAGATAGCTATCTTATTTTAAGTAGCGGTAAAATCTGTTTTAGAAATGCACCATTATGTGCTTAACCCAACGACAATAATATTTTTTCTTAAGAGTTTATTCCGGGCCCAGGCATGCTGGCATCAGCAGTATGGTACCACTGCATGTAGCTGGAGCTGCATGGGAGGCCAGGGTTTGGTTCCTGGGTTTGGTGGCCCACGCCTGTAGAGCTAAAAGGAAGGCTGGGGCAGAAAAATCACTGGATATGGTGAGACACTGTCAAAAATACCTGTCTCCATTTCTCTCTCATTGAAAAAAAAAAAAGAAGAAAAAATTTATTACAACAAATTATCACTTTAAATTATTCTCCCAGCTGAGCTATTTCAGTAGTATTTCATTCACAAATATATAAGCTCAGTTGTTTCCCTGCTTTAGAAAGACAGAGTAGGAGATAGAAGAAATAGAGCAACAAGAAGGCCCAAGCAACTGGTTTGAGCTCATCAGGGACTTCCCCCTTTACCCCCACCCAAACTGCTGTGGGAGAGAGGGGACTGCTCTGGCCTGTACACAAAGTGGCCTACCATCTTACAGCTCAACCTCCAGACAGAAATTCCTCTCTTAAACCCTCAACCCAAAAGTCCTACCAGATTCCACACCCTCATTCACAGTAGAGGAGGGTAAATGACACAGAGCTAATGCACAGCTTAGGGAAGGGCATAAGCACACAGCTACAGAAACATAACACCATGGAAGTAGGAAGAATTAACATGTTACCAGATGATGAAAAATCAAAGCAGAACCAGGCAATACCTCTCCCTCAAGGAAACAAAATAACCCCTCACCAAAAATAAGTAAAACAAACAGAAATGTCAGAAAAATACTTCAGAATATTCATTGTAACAAAATTCAATGAGATGCAATGAGATAAAAAAAATCCTTCCATGACTTGAAGGAGGAACTCTATAAAAAAAAAAAAAACCAGATACACTAAAAAAGTATTGAACAGAACTTCTGGAGATAAAGAATATGATACAAGAAATCGAAACCTCCCTCAAAAGTATAAGTGGCAGATCAGACTGCACAGAACAAAGAATCTCTGACCTTGAAGAAAAAACATCTGATTTAGTCTAAGCAACCAAAAAGAATAGAAGAATAACTGTTAGAAATCAATACAACAAATGGAAAATCCTAGTCACAATTAAATGGCTGAATGGCCACGTAATAGGTATTCTGGAAGTTGAAGAGATAGGTGAAGGCATAGAAAATCTCTTTCATAATATATTAGCTGAAAACTTTCCAAATTTAGAGATGTATACATATATCCAAATCCAGGAAATAAAAAGGACTCAAATATTGGACTATAGGGAAAGTCATGACATATTTTTTTCTATGGAAAAATGAATCATGACTTTTTTATTTAAGGATTATTTTATTTAACTTTATTTTTTAAATTTGACCAGAGAGGGACAGAGCAAGCAAGTGAGAGAGCAGAGAGAGAGAGAGAGAGAAAGTGAAAAAGCGAGCTGCTAGGTCCAGGACTCAAACTGCAGTCAGCCATGTGGGAGTCCAGCATCCTTAACCACCATGCCAGCTACCAGCCCCTGCGTCATGAATTTTCTGATGACCCAAAATATATAACATAAGAAGATCCTCCAAATCACATCAGGGCCAAACTAGTAAAAATCAAAGACAAAGACAATATTCTGAAAATGGCAAAAGAGAAATGACAAGTTACTTACAAAGATTACCCCATTAGATTAACACTGGACCCCTCAACTGAAACAATGCAGGCAAGGGAAGAATGGGGAGATGTATTTAAAACTCTGAAAGAAAAAAACAATTTTGGCCAAGAGTACTATACCTGATAAGACTATCCTTCAGTGGGAAGGAGAAATAAAATCATTCCCGATGCTGAAAGAATTCACCAAATTAAACCAACTCTAGGAAATATTTAAGGGAACACTACACCAGGAAAACTAAAGGAAGAAAAATAGAAGAGAACATAAAACAACTAGAAGAAAAGAGTAAGTCCATACATACTAGTAACAAAAAGCTAGAAATGCAGATTCAACCATTTCACATACAAGCAATTATAAATTCAAATTCACCAATTATTTTATGAATAGTTATCTCCACAGGTTTCAACTTAAATATTTATTATAGCCATTACTTATTGTACAAAACTAGATAATGGAGGAAAAGTCCAAAATGTTACAAGGAACTGAATCTTTCTCTGGAGTGAATTTAAAAGAGCTAAAATAAAACTTTGTAAAGTCTATAAATCTTCAAATCACTGACTTTACCATGTCTTAACTTTTAAGCATCTCTTTTCAATTTTGTTTGTTTTTGCTTTTTTAAGGACTTACATCTTTATGCACAGTACAGTACTATGGTCTTTAAAGAACTCACAGTGAATGACTAAAAGTTTTCTTTATCTTTTCCTAATGAGCTATTGCTACGTCCAATTTTATTAACCTCTGACTGGACCAATGATACCACAAATATCTTATTTCCCACAGTACTCTACCTGGAAATTATAAATTCTTCTTTCATTAATATGTTAAGATTATCTTTGTTTTTTAAAAATCCATCCTTATTAACTAAAAAAAAAAGTGTAATGAAGTATTCTTGACAATTATATTTTACTGCTTTTTCTTTTTTTCAGAAAATAAATGATATACTACAAAAAAAAGAGTAACATAGCTATACTCTCACATCTGTTTCTAGATTATTTTCACAGTATTCTCAAAGGAAAATCTCTTACTTTATAATTTGTTAAAAATGTTGTGATAGTTGGTGCCAGTCAAGAGGCAGGGTGGTTAAGGCAGCTGGATCCACATGGCTGTTTGAGTCTGGGCCTGTCAGCTTGAAATCATGCCTGGTGCCTGCGTGCCCAAAATCTCGAGAGGAGAATGCAGGAGAAGGGATTGTAGCATGGCCATCCTTCTTGGGGATATTTTTCATCTTCCCTCTCTCTCCAGTGAGCACAAGCACCCTACGGGGGGTGGGGTGGGGTGGGGGAAATCTGGTAAATATAAAATTTAGGAGTGATTTTTTTAAGATACAGAGGAGAAAAGAAGCTTAAATTTTAAAACCAAGCAATTACAGTAGAGATATTTAGGATGAACTGAAAGAAAGAAAATTATAGACATCCTTTCCCGAGGAGGGCAGTGAGAGCTGCTGGGCCCAGCTCACAGATGCTCACAGATGCTCACTCTACTCCCAGAGCAAAGGAGGAGGAAATGGCGGCATGCCTAGAGTTAAAAAGAAAGAGGAAGTAATTCTGTCTAACCAAAAGTATTTGGAGCATTTATGCTTTCAGAGAAATACAGATATATGTGTAAATATTCCAACTAAGGCAACAAATTATCAATTTAAACAACCAGATAGCAAACCAAACATCTTAGAGGTGAAAAGTTAGATTTCAGAGGGTGTAAAATAATTTCTTCAGTCAGGGTGGATATCTTAAATGTTTCTATTATTAAAGTAACTTTACAAGGACAATTTTATAAAATTCAAAGCCAAAAGTATAACACTATAAATTTTATCAAATCATAGGGCTGTGTGAATGTTTTTCACTTCTCATTTTTTAAAAACAGCCTGACAATTAGGAATGGTATCTACTATGACCATTATAGGGGAAGAGCAACTCTGTTTTTTATTTCATTTTAGTGAGATTTCTCTTACTAGCAATCATGAGTAGAAAAAGCAGTACTTTTAAGACTTAGCTCTGGTGGGACCAGCAGTTAGCGTAATGGCTACATAGCTGGATTCTCATGTAGTCGACCGCAATTCGCGTCCTGGACCCAGTGACTTAAACTCACGCTGGGCGCGTGTGCGTGCATGCCCAAGATCCCGAGAGGAGAATGGAAGAGAAGGGACTGTGGCGTGGCCATACCCCCCTAGGGGGTGATTTCTCACTTTCTGTCTCTCTGTCTCTTTCTGCAAGCGCATGCGCCCTATAGCAAAACCCTCTCCAAAATAAATAAATAAATAAATAAATAAATAAATAAATAAATAAAATAGACTTAGCTCTGGGTTTTAGAAAGTTAGCACAAAGAGAATATTTAAATTTCAGATACAGGAAATGGAAGGAGCAAGAAAAATGTTAACTATGACAACATGAAAAATGTAATGTTTTTACTTAAACTTGGGCCTACAATAGGAGAGAAATAAATGGTTTCTTACTCTTACTAATTACAAGACTACTCACAATTTGGGATTTTGAAAAGAGAAAGATACATATCAGAAATGTTTGAAGAAAAGCAAAATAAAAAACCTAAAGACAAAAACAAAACCCAGAATCAGTTATGAGAAAATAGAAGAAAGTAAACAAAAAGAAAGTTTAAAAAAAGAAGAGAGTAGAACAGTAGAAGGAATTCCGTTTCCATCTGTGGAACTAAATAAGACCAGACACCAGGTGCTTCACTCTTTTTCCTCCTAACAAAACTTTAAGTCATATTTAGTGTAAATTTTATCAACCTTGTTGTCAAGATATTGTCAATTACTGTATCTTATAGCTAGAAAATTTCTTAATTCTGTTTCCTTGTGCTAAAAGTAAAACTTGTGTCATGTCATCATCACACAATTGCCTAGGCTAAAATGAATCCCAAAGGTGCTTGATAAAGGAGATCCAGGCCTTTGTATGCTGAAACAAACACCCGCTTCCCATCCAGGTGCAGGTGGCTGTGATGAGGGTGTGCTGAGGCAGGGGGTCATCTGCAGTCTGTCACAGACAGGACCCAATGGGCTTTGCCAGCCTTGTTTCCATCAAGACTTTCTTCTCCCCTGAATTGCCTCTTGTGTCCAGTCTCCACTGCTGCACACACAGAGCGTGCTCAGCACGAGCATGCAAAAATGGCAGCAGTTAGCTTGCCAGGAGAAGCTGTTCCTCCAGCAGGTTAGCACTCACTGGCGCCATCTGAAACTACGCGTTGCAGTACTGATCATCTCAAGGGTGGGTGTTTGTTACTCTCGCATGGTATTTCCACCATGTCCCTTCAGCTTGGCAGGCGACAAGAGGAATTGTCACAGTTTTTACTGCTCAGTGAGGTTTTGTCAATACAGAATCCATTTTGTGTAACAGCACTCTCTACAGACCCCCACTGGTTTCACACCCTGAAGAACTAAGAAAACTCCCCTTTTGCCTCTGGTACTGTTAAGGGCAAAGTAACCATTGTGAAATGTCTTTTTGGTAACAAAGCTCCGCTCTGCAGGGCAAAGCCTTTGCCAGGTTCTCAATCCACTTGGGGAAAGCAGGTTTGTCCCACTCCAAAGTGTGCTCTTGGTGAAAGGAGAACAAGTAAACAAGGAGCTCTTTTATTCAAATGGGGCTGAGAGGCCCTTCGGGAAACTGAACTCAGAAGTTGGGCAGTCCTGGAGCGTGCACTGTAGACATAGCCCCACTTGGGGTCGGGTCTCTAAGAGAAGTAACCTGAAATCATCGAAAATGCTACCAAGATGTCATTGAATGTTTGTTTATGAACATCTTTACTGCCTAAATGTACCCCTCCTTTCCATTCCATCAGCCATGCCTACTAGCTATAAGTTCAAAATATTCACATTTCCCAGTAGTTACAACAATGTGCCAGACACACTGCCTCCACACTTGTTTAAGATTCAGCAAAGTGACTCTGGCTACCGTGAGGTCGTCCCCCTCTCCTTGTCATAGAGTTAACCATCCCTGCTGTGTAAGACCTTTTGCTATAGCTTTTTTGACCAATGTAAAGCTTTGACAATTAGGTAATTCCCCTCCCTGTTTATGACTTTTGACTTTAAAAATCACCCTGAGGGGACAGCAGGTAGCATGGTAGTTATAGTGCCAAATTCCCACATGACAGAAGACAGTTCAAGTCCCACACTCAGAAGCTTAAAATCATGCCAGATGCAAGTGCATGCCCAAACTACAGAGAGGAAAATGAGGGAGAAAGGATTGTGGTGTGGCCATCTTCCCTGGGGAGGAGTGGGGGATATGATTTCTCACTTTCCATCTCTCTATTTCTGTCTCTCTCAGGGGAGCATGTGTGCCCTATGGCAAAAACATTTTTTTAAAAAACGGCATCCAGAAATCTGTTAAGACGTCAGTGTACATATTCAGGGGACCCTTAAAAATACCGACATAGGAGACTGCCATCGACCTTGGCCCAGATAACCCCTTGCTTTACTTACAGTGCCTGAGCATTTATCTAACTTAAAAGGAAAAAAAATATATAGTTATTAGGGCTCAGTGATACAAGGAGTTCAACTGGGCATATATAGTTGGGGAAGGGAGAAGAGCAAAAGGGAGACTAGGGAAGGGGGAGACCCAGGGAAATGACTGTGAAGGTCACAGTCCCAAAGACAGGAGCATTGAATCAGGAGTTGGAGGGTAATATTCCTGCCTCAGACATCACCACAGCCCCTGCAGGGCTTGTGCATAACAGTGTTGATCACTGAAAAAGCTGTGAGACAGACTCTCTTTGAAAAGCATACTTAAGGATGCATAAAGAAAACAGGTGGAACAAAGCAGGACACTAGAGGAATTTGAAACTCGGGCACCTACAGCTACTACAAGCATGAAACAGTCCAAATTCTAGCCAGATTACCACACCTCCTCTTACTATTGGCTTATTGATTTTGGTTTTTGTTAACTTGATACAGCATGCTGGCTTCCACCCAAAAATTACAAGCTGTTTGGTGCCTGCTAAAGACAAGGGAAAAAGAATCTAGTCTGAAGATACAAAGTAATCATCAGAATTATTCCCAGAAATAGCAGAGATATTGAAATTATAAGTGAGATTAACTATGGTTAATATGTTAAGAACTCTAAAAGAAAAAAATAACCGCATGAAAGAACAGATGAGTAATATGAGCAGAGAGATGGAAACTCTGAGATAGAATTTTAAAATCCTAAAAATTGAAAACATTGTAACAGAAATGAAGAATTCCCTCATAGGCTCAAGATTTGTGCCATTTACAAGATTCCTCATGGCTGCTGGGAACTAGATATTTCAGGGGACAGGAGAAATGAAGATTTTCTACTCATAATTTAGCCTCCAGCAAGCAAAGCTAGCGTGGTAGGGAGCCCCTCTGGCCTTCTATCTCTGTCTCTGTGTCTCTGAGGTCTCTGTCTATCTCTGCTCCTGTCTCCTCATGTTTTTTTTTTTTTTTTTTTTTGGTAATTTTTCCTTTTTACAATTTTTTTAAAGGTAAAGATTTTCTCTGGCTCTCAGCTCCACCTTTTGTTTTGTTAATAATCCCTTCTGTTCCTTCCTCCCAGGCAGGACAGTTGAGCCCTTCCTTCACAAGATTCCTCATGGCTGCTGGGAACTAGCACGCCATGCAGTTTTCTATTTTGTGATTTTTTTTTTTTTAGAAAAAGAACGGTTAATTATAACTTTTTTATTTTTTTGTCTTTTTTTTCTCTTTTTTGTTGTTGTTTCTCTCTCTCTTTTTCATTTTCCTTTTTCTTGTCTGTCCACCCAATATCTACTGAATCTTCTGCACCAGCGATCACAACAGAATAGCAAACAGATTCTAGAACACCTCTGTGTGCTTGTTCCTGAACATTGAGGCTTAAGTTCAAGAATTTGAAAGAAACACACCATCCATCAGATGACAAGAAATCACCGCCGGATCACGAGAAATATGGGAAAACGAGAAAATACCTCTCCTCCAAGGGAAAAGAGTAACTCTCCTTCATCCACAAGCAGTTTGGTGAAAGTCATGGAAATGTCTGATAAGGAATTTAGAGCATGTATAATGTTGAAGCTAACAGAGATGGAAGAAAAGAGATAATGAACTGCTAAAGAGAAAGGAGAAAGAAGTTGATGAGTTCCAGGAGATGAGGAAATTCTTGCAAGATCTAGAAGAGGAATTACACACTTTACGAAAGACTCAAACGGAACTGCTAGAGATGAAGTCTATAATACAAGAAGTCAAAATCTCCCTTGAAAGTATTAAAAGCAGACTAGATCATTCAGAAAATAGAATCTCAGATGTAGAAGAGAAAATGGCTGGCTTAGAAAAATCCACCACGAAGACGGAGAAAATGGCCCAAAAATTTGAGAATGATATGCGAGAAGTACTGGATACCATCAAACGTCCAAATATCCATATAATTGGCATTCCAGAAGGTGAAGAGACCCATAAGGGCATTGATAATCTATTCCATGCAATCCTGCAAGAAAACTTTCCAAACCTAGAGAGGCATTCGAAGATCCAGTCCCAGGAAATACAAAGGACCCCAAATAGAATCAACCCAAGAAGATCTTCTCCAAGACACATTATAGCCAGGTTGACCAAAACCACAGACAAAGACAAGATACTAAGATTGGCAAGAGAAAAACATCAAGTTACCTACAAAGGACATCCCATCAGGCTAACAGCAGATCTCTCATTGGAAACAATGCGAGCGAGGAGAGAATGGGAAAATATATTCAAAGTTTTATGAGAGAAGCAATTTAAGCCAAGAATACAGTACCCAGCAAGATTATCTTTCAGGTGGGAAGAAAAGACAAGAACATTCTCAGATAAACAAAACCTGAAAGAATTTACCAGCACCAGACCAGATCTCCAAGAAGTTCTCAAGGGTGTGCTGTATCAAGAAAATTAAACACAGACGCATGGAAAAAGAGTCCAAAAACTATGAAAGTGGCCAACTTAATCATAGGGACAAGTCTGGAGTTGAATATTATATCCCAGAATTTAATCAGGAATATTGAACCACAACAGAAGATAAAAGTACATGAGACTGATAGGTTCATGCACCTACCATTTGAACAGAATCCTAACTTGTTTCCTGGCTTTAAGCAAAGTTCCTTGGCACTTCTTTGAGTTAAGTTAAAACTGGTTTTCTTAGTAGTAATGAGTGAACTCACCATTGAAAGTAGTTAGATTATGTAGGAAATTGTGTGATCAATGCAATGTGGTTGGGAAGGGAATGAAGGACAATTGTAGACACCGGAGGTGGTGTGAGAGGAGGGTGGGAAGGGACAGAGGGTCAGAAAGAGGGGTAAAAGTAATTCTAGGAACTAGTAATGGAAAACTTTTTGTAATGTGCATGATTGAGTCACTATACAGTGTGTACTGGATGGGAGATTGCATTTTGTATGCTGTGATGAAGCTTAGGGAAGGAATGTAAATTGAGTTACAAAAAAAAAGTTTCAGGAAATAAAAATATATATCTATTCAGTGACTGCAGTAGGATATGTAGCCACAGCTAGGTGCTACTTTATAGGATACGTAAAGTAAGACTTGTGTTCATGGAAATGTGTGTATCACCTGTGTTTGCTATGAAGGTATTTGGATTGATTAGGGTTTTTGGTGATACAATAAAATGTGAGGAGAAAACAGTATAGAAAGCAAATATAGATACCAGAGACAGTGTAGGAGGAGAGTGGGAGATGGCAGAGGGTAAGAGATAGGGAATCAAGGATGAGGGGAAAAAAAGAAACATACAGAAGACAAGAAATGGAAGATCATTTGCTGACAATAGCATGTTTGTTGATGTGCTTGATTGAGACAATATATAGTGTACTCTGGATGGAAAATCTCATTTTGTATGCTGTAATGATGTTCAGTGAATGAATGCAAACAAATAAATTGAAATTAAAAAAAGATTATAAAAAGCATAGTGATTAAACATTTCTGTAACATACTAAAAAAAAAGAAAAAAGATTTGTGCCATTTGTCAACAAGCCTCAGTTAAGTTTAAAGCCATGCCAAGTAGATAGAAGTGGACTTGTATGACAAAGAACTTTTGCAGTCTACCGTGGACATCTTTGGACATGAGAGAAAGTAATACAGGGACCCTTATGTGTCTCACTCTTGGTGCTGAGCAAAAATTAGTGCAACCTCTGTCACTTGTCATCTGAAACAACCAAGCTCTGCAGAAATAATAGTTAACGCAGTTTATTGTAAACACTAGATTGAGTGATACATCCAGAGAAAGACAAAAACGTTTTTGGGGTACTGAGATACAGTAGTTCCTTTTTGGTTCTGAGAGTAGGAGAGCTGTCAATCATCATGAGGCTTACGTTGGTCTGGCCCACAATGGTGGGACATCTGGAAGCAGAGGCTTGTGAGATACAAGTGAGTTTGAAATTCTTAGATTAGTAATTGGTGAAAGAAAAACAAAAGTCTCTATTCCAGAAAGAATTCACCAAAGAATGTCTGTGCTTTCCTCTGAGAGATAAGGCTTACTATGCATCATGAAAACACTAAACCAGGCCAGCAAACGGCATGGTGCTTAAGGCATTGGATCCCACGTGACCGACTTGGCTGTTCAAGCTGTAGACCCAGTAGTTTGAACAACACACCAGGCGTGTATGCATGCACATCCAAAATCCCAAGAGTAGAGTGGAAGAGAAAGGATTGCAGAGTGGTCATCCATCTGGGGTGGGAGTGATTTCTCACCTCTTCTCTCTCTGTCTCTCTCTGGCAAGCACATATTCCTTATGGCAAAAATCTAAACAACAAAAACAAAAAAAAAAAAAACGCACTATGCCTGGGGTAGGATGCTGCATCCTATTATCAGTGGACCAGTGCTCTCTAATAATGTCTACAGGCTTCTGTTAATGTAGAAGGCATGCTCTCCCAGGCCCTGGAAACAACTTTGCAATAGGAAAAAGTAGCCAGATTTCTGTTCTCACACTGTTACTAAATGAACATGCAGCAAGCTGCCTATAGTGGTGTTGCTCTTCTGTGTTGAGTTTGACATTTTGACCACCTGTGAATGGATTGGCAGACTCCATGAATTCTTCGAAATATTCTCACACCACATAATCAGCCAGCGGGTAGCCTTTAAAGGACGAATAGAAACTCTTGTATATTTTATGCACTATTTTACTGCAGGGGAATTCCTATCTTCTTTTTATTTCTAATAATCTTAAGTGCTGTTATTAGACCATCTGATAATTCCAGACTTGTTGGTGCACAAATTTCAAGCATATTTTCAAAATTCAATTAGGGCTGTCCACTGCTTCCGCTCACGGTGGATGAATTTGATGAATGAGGTGATGTTGAATCTTTGGGACCTCACAAATGTCATTTCTGATCTCACAGGCATGCCTCTTGGTCACTTTGGATATTATGAATTTCTAAAATGTGAAAATAAAGCCCATTAAAAATATTGTGCCGATGACAAATTAGAATAAGGCTATGACGGCACTCACTTTGAAAATACCCTGATTCTAGCAAGGAGGAGAAAGACACATCCTTTTGCCTTTACGATTTTGCCCACAGTGTGGGGAAAGTTGAGTCACACTGGAAACTTCTGAAGCTAAAACGCAGTCCTCCTAAAATTCCTTCTCCACCTACAGGCTGTGGAAGAATTTTGTCTTCTGGTCTTGTAGTTTAGGGAATGCAGGTCCTGATCACTATGTATGCATGCACTAAACATCAGAATATTAAGGAATAAAAGGGACTGTCACATGCTTGATTTTAGTTTCTTGTGTCAATTTTCATCTTAGAATTAAAATGTTTAAAATGTAGTATTATTTGACAGGAAAAACAGAACCTATGAGTTTAGGGCACACCCTAAGATAATGACCTATAAGAAACTTCATATTATTCATGTTCTACATGTAAATTATTATAAATTGCAGAGTTAAAATGGGACTTAGTTATTTGTATGTACAGCTCTCTTTACTTTCAGGTGGTGATTGATTCCACACCTGCTCTGTGGAAGGACGCTGTGCTTTACTGTGACATCGCACCTGCACATTATGACACTCTAAAATACATTCCCGTACTTTTGTGCTTTCTATCGAACTCTGGAGTTCTGGACATAAATATGTTCTTGAAGGTCTGTATATTCTGTGACAGAAATATGACAGTCACAATCTAAATGATTGAAAGAATTATTGCATTAAATAGTAAATTGAGAAGGCAGAGCTAAACTGATAAAAAATATATCAGCATTATGATCATTGTCAAAGCCACCCTACTCACTCAGGATTAAATCAGATTATTTACGTACTTTAACAATTTACTTCTAAATAATTTAAAACCATTTTGGGTCAGCAGGAAATGTGGTGGTTAAAGAACTGGATTGCACATGGCTAGCTATGCAGTTTGAGTCCTAGACTCAGTAGCTTGAAAAATACGTGGGTGTAAGTGTGTGTGTGTGTGTGTGTGTGTGTGTCCCAAATCCTGAGAGAATGGAGGAAAAGGGATTGCAGTGTGGCCATCTCTCTTGGGGGTTGATTTATCTCTCTTTCTCTCTGTCTCTCTCTGGTGATCATACACCCTAAAGCAAAAAACTTAATAAAAAAGCTCCTTTCCAACTACTACATAGCTCAGAAAATATAGCATTGAGAATTAATCACATACATCATAACCATACCCATACTATGTTTTAGAAAAACAAGTTAACAGGGAAATTCTGCCCTTAATAATGAACCTTCAAAAAAAAAATGAGCCTTCATGGACAACATCTCAGCTCAGTGTGCAGAACTGATATTTCAAAGAGAAACCCAAGAGAGTAAACCAAAATATGGTAAAAGATTTGCTGAGGTTCTGTTATTCCCTGTGCAGAATAAAAACATCAGTTCCAGGGACCAGCAGTTAGCATACTGGCTATGTCACTGGACTTCCATGTGGTCGACCGTGGTTCGAGTCCCGGATCCGGTGGCTTAAACTCACGCCGGGCGCGTGTGTGTGCGTGCCCAATATCCCAAGAGGAGAATGGGGGAGAAGGGATTGCGGCATGGCCACACCCCCTGAGAGGTGATTTCTCGCTTTCTGTCTCTCTGTCTCTCTCTGTCTGTCTGGCGAGCACACACGCCCTATAGCAAAAACCTCTAAAAAAAATCAGTTCCAATTTCTATCACTTTTTAAAAAATTTATCCTTTGAAAACACTATTGATAGCTCCTAGAGCACAGTAATGACACAGGGACATATTCACAAAATGACATTGTTCTAATTAGTATATGATATAAAAGGTTCATTACTGAAGTATCAATATTATCCGTTATTTTCCTTACTCTCTAGAGCTCTATTTTTGCTTACATTATTTATTCCATGTTTTCCTGCTCCCTCATTTTTTGTTCTGCTTAATTTCTTCATTTACCCTCTTTACAATTTCCAGAAGAAGAAACATCTGAGGAAAGTTTATAGGCAGACCCTGTAAGTTACATGATGTCTGTTACTGGGCTAGACATAGCACATACAAGACAAAGAAGCTGGTCTCACACCAAGAAAGTCGGAGTTCATGGGATGTAAAGGGAAAACACCTGTTTAGAAAACGTTTCTAATATTATGAGCATGGGTCAAAAGTTGGGTCCCTAAGAAAGTAAGTAAACGTTATGGAGTTGAAAGGGATGAATAGTCAAGAGATTGTTCCAAGGGAAATAGACCAAGATAATAATATTTACGTAAGTATATTGTTATAGGTGTAGGACAGTATTTTTCCTTGAAGAGTCTACAGCCTAATGTGAAGCACATGTAGTCAATGAAGTATTTAGAATCTAAATCAGGTGGAAGTAGAAGAATGAATAGGTACTTTTTATAGTCTATGGAAAACGCAGTTGGGTTTTTGTTTTAAGAGATTTTGGTTATGGGGCGCATGTACTCACTGGAGAGACAGAGATAGACAGAGACAGAATGTGAGAAATCCCCCTCTCCAGAGGGGACGGCCATGCCATAATCCCTTCCTCTCCATTCTTCTCTCAGGATTTTGGGCGTGCAGGTACACACACCCAGCATGAGTTTCAAGCCACCATGTCCAGGACTCAAACCGGAGCCAGCCATGTGGGAGTCCAGTAGTTTAACGATTATGGCATTTGTTGGTCCTGGAAAATGTAATTTTAATAAATCTTCTGTTGATATGTAAAATCCAAATAGCTATGAAAAATAGCTAATTAATTAATTAATAGTAATTAATGATATTTGTTAATATTGCCTTGTCCCTCAAAGAGAGTTTCTGAAATTTCATGATAATAATGTACCATAGAGGTTAATATCATGGGCATTAGTGCCAGAGACTGGGATTAAACCTTGGTTTTGTTTCTTACTAACTATGTGAATTTGAATAACATAAGATTCTTGTAATGATTGTTCTGAGATAATCTTTATAAAATGTCTGTCAATAATGTTTACTGTTTCTGCCTCTATATTACTCCAGAATAACTTAAGTTAGCATGAACTTTTTTTAAAGAGAGTTATTTGCTATAGGGTGTGTGTGCTTGCCAGAGAGGCCATCCCCGGGGTGGATGGCCACATAGCAATCCATTCTCCTCTTGGGATCTTGGGCATGCACGTACATGTGCCTGGCATGAGTTTTAAACCTCTGGATCCAGGACTTGACCCACGGTCAACTATGTGGAAGTCCAGCAATGTAACCATTAGGCCACCTTCTGGTCCCAAGTTAGCATAGTTTTAATATTTCATGTATTCTATGGTTCAGTTTTTTGAAAATTAATAAACATATTACCAAATTTACCAAAATAGTTGATTGAACAGACTATTGATTATATTCTCAATAAAGATGTTAATTACTGGGACCAGCAGTTAGCATAATGGCTATGTCACTGGACTCCCATGTAGTTGACCACTGTTCGAGTCCCGGGCCCGGTGGCTTAAACTCAGGCCGGGCATTTGTGCGTGCATGCCCAAGATCACGAGAGGAGAATGGAGGAGAAGGGATTGCAGCGTGGCCATCCCCCCTGGCAGGTGATTTCTCACTTTCTATCTCTCTGTCTCTCTCTCTCTGTCTGGCGAGCGCACGCACCCTATAGCAAAAACATCTCCAAAAATAAAAACACAAGATGTTAATTCCTAAGGAAATTAATCATCAATGATTTAAAGTAAGCCACATATCTGAATCTTTGAAAATATATAACATTGGGTAATAATGCCACAATAAACAAATGGAACTACCTCAGACTACAAAGTTTGTGCACAGCAAAGGAAATAATTAATAAAAAGAAAAGAATGGTAGAACATGTTTGCACATCATATATCAGATAAATTGTTGATATCCAAAATGCATAAGAAATTCATACAACTCAATATCAAAAGAAACAGACAAAAACTACAATTTGAATAAAAAATGGGCAAAGGAACCGAATAGACATTTATCCAAAGAAGATACACAAGAAGTATATGAAAATATGGTCAACATCATTATCCACAGAGAAACACAAATCAAAGCTACTTCCTCACATCTGTTAGAATGGCTATTATCAAAAAGTCCAGAGGTATGTGTTAGTGAGGGTGTGCATAAAAGAAGCCCTTGAGCACTGTTAGCGGGAACAGCAAATTGGTGCAGCCACTGTAGGTAAGAGAACACGGCCCCTCGAAGATTACCATAGGACATATAGCCATTCCAGTTCTTTATGTGTATCCCACAGGACATGTAGCCATTCTAGTTCTTGATGTATCTCCAAAGGGAATCAAATCAATATGTCAAAGATATAGCTGAATTTCTACATTCTTTGCAGCATTATTAATAATAACCAAGGTATAGAAACTACCTAAGTATCCACAACAGACAAATGGATAAAGAAAATATGGTACAGGGTCAGCCCAATATCCTAGTGATTAAGGGAGCTGAATCTCACATGGATGACTGAGCAGTTCATATCCTGGCCTCAGCACTTTATAAACACTGTGGGCACATGAATGAGCATGCCCCAAATTCTAGCAGGTTAGAAAAACGGAGGAGAAGGGACTATGGCATGACCATGCCCTATTATTGGGTAGTGCCTTCTCCCTGTCTCTCTTCCTCTCTGTCTCTTGCAGATGCAGACAACTTCTGACAATTACAACAACTCTTTTTTTTCAGAGGTTTTTGCTATAGGGTGTGTGCACTCACCAGAAAGACAGAGAGAGACAGAGAGACAAAAAGTGAGAAATCACCCCCCAGGGGGGATGGCCACGCCACAGTCCCCTCTCCTCCATTCCCCTCTAGGGATATTGGGCACGGGCATGCACACAAATGCACCCAGCGTGAGTTTAAGCCACCGGGTCTGGGTCTTGAACTATGGTCAACTACATGGGAGGCCAGCGACATAGCTATTACACCAACTTCTGGTCCCTCAAAAACTTGTTTTAAAAACATGGTACATATAGATAGTGAACTACTATCCAGTTTTTTTTTTTTTGAAATGCTGCCAATTGCAAGAACATAAATAAACTTGGAGAACACCATGCTAAGTGTAATAAGTCAGACACAGAGAGACAAATGCTGCATAATCTCACTTGTATGTGGAATTTTTAAAAAGTTGAACTAATAGAAAGAAAATAAATGGTCTTTTGTGTTTTTATTTTTTAAGAGATTTTTGCTATAGGGAATGTGTGCTTGCCAAAGAGACAGAGAAGAGACAGAGGGGAATCACCCCCTAGAGGGGATGGCCATGTCACAATCCCTTCTCCTCTAAGGATTTTGGGTACATATGCACACACATCAGATGTGAGTTTCAAGTCACTGGATCTAGGAGTAGGATGATGGTTGACCACTTGGGAGTCCAACCTTTAACCACTATACCACCTGCTGGCCCTAGGAATGGTGTTTACCAGGGGCTGAGGGCTGGAGTAAAAGAGAAAATTTTAGTCAGAGAGTACACATTTGCAGTTACAAGAAAAATAAGATCTAGAGATATAATGCATGGCATGGTGATTATGGTTAATAATAAATTGGGAATGGCTAGGGGTATAGAATCAAATGCTCTCAACGAATACTCTGTGATTAATTAGCTTAATTATGGTAATAGTTTCCATATAAATTATATCAAAACAACATGTTGCAACACATAAATATGTATAATTTTGTCAAACATATACCAATAAAGCTAGAAAAAATAAGCAAATTAATTATGTAAGTCGCTAGGGAACCAGTGAAAAGATGTATTAACAGAATGGTTCTAAGAATCTGGCTATTTGGTGGAGACTCTAGTTTTGAATTGAATTTAAAAACTTTTGTTAAGAATTTATTATGCGGGTCAGCCCATAATAAGTATGCGTGGTGTGCTGGTTAAGGAGGTTAGAACTCACATGGCTAGATCAAATCCTGGACCAGGCAGACTGAAAAGCATGTCAGGCACATGTTTGTGTGTGCCAAAAATCTTGCAAAGAGAAATGGAGGAGAAGAGACTGTGCTGGGGATGGTGATCCCCCACAGGAGGTGTCTTCACTTTTCCTTTCTGTCTTTGTCTCTCTCTGATGAATGCACATGCCCTCTACCAAATTAAAAATAAAATTATTATGAATTAACGTCATTCAAGGCACCTTTACTTGTATTGACATATTTAATTCTCAAAACAGTAATTTGAAATATTTTAAGCTTGTTTAGTTGGTTATTTGCTTTGTTTTCATTCAATTCTAGCATTTATGGCCCACTATGCTCACACACATCAGCTATAGGAACATTTTTTAGTTATACATTAAGTTTTTAAGTTTTTTTTTCTGTGATAAGACTAGTTTTTCTAATTGTTAAAAAGAAATGCTTTGAAACCCCATGACAGCAAGCTCCCTAATTGTATTTTGATTTTTCTACTTTCTAAATGGAACACCATTGTTTCTGTAATGTGGGGGGGATCCTGCCTTGAGACAAGTTCTAGTTTGGAATTCATGAATATCTGACTCTAAGGTGGTAACATAAGTTGTTATCTGAACAGAATGACCATCCAGCACCAACTGTTAAAAAAAGGGATCTAATATAGTTCTTTTTTGAGTAAATATGGACATCTGGTTAGGTAGAATGGGAGATTCAAAATAATGGTATGTGACAGAGACTAGAGCTATCTGTGGCTAACTTCTTCCTAAACCCACCTACCATCTAAAGACTGCAGGGCTCTTGCAGGGTAGTGTTGGTTCTCAGTTACTATTAGAGGCACGTCAGCTGAGAGCTGGTATTGGCTATACTGCTTAGAAAGACAGAAGGCTGCTTGAAAAAGTTGAGTGATTTTTCAATATGGAAGCAAATAACAGGCCAAGGTTTGCTAGGGAGAAAAATTAAACTTGAAACACACCCACACACACACACACACACACACAAAGCCACCAGGAGAGTTAAGAAAACATTTTCTGGGGAAGAGGGGCTGCCTTGGCCTTCAGGGCCACCTCCTATTTCTGCAGTTGCAGAGTTAGAAAAAAAATAAAGAAGCTCTTCTCTATGAATCTGAACCCTAAACTCCTTCTGTGGATACCATTCTGCCACCCACAGTGGAAGAAGGAAATTGGCACAGAGCTAATTCACCTCACGGGGAAGCGCATGCTTTCTATAGAAACCTACTCGAAAGAAGTAGCAAGTAATGAGTTTATAACCAGATACCTATAAATCACAGGAAAGCCTCAATAAATATGAGAAAACCAAAAAATAATTCCCCAAACACAATAACTCCTCACCAACAATGGACAAAACACACGAAATTGAGGCATAATGTTTATGTTGCTGAACTTCTATGTAGTCAACCACAGTTCAAGTCCCAGACTCTGTGGCTTAAAACTCACTCTGGGGTCTGTGCATGTATGTCCAAAATCTTGAAAGGAAAATGGAGTAGAAGGGATTATGGAGTGGCCATCCCCACTGAGGAGTAATTTCTCACTTTCTGTCTCTCTCTCTCTCCGGTGAGTACATGTGCCCTATACCAAAAATATCTCTAAAAAATAAATAACACACAAGGAACTATAGAAATATCAGAAGAAGAATTTGGAATATTTATCATAACTAAACTCAGTGAGTTGCAAGAGAAAATAGACAACTAATGTCAAGAGATGAGAAAAATCTTTCCATGACTTAAAGGAGAAACTCCATAAAGAGGTAAATACCCTGAAGAAGAATCAAACAGAACTTCAGGAGATAGAGAATACTATTTAGAAAATACAAATTTTTTCAAAAGTATTTAACAGGAGATTGGCCATGCAGAAGAAAGAATCTCTGACTTTGAAACAAAACTTCTTAATTAGTCCAAGCAACTGAGAAGAATATAAAAATACCAATAAAAATAAGGACACCACTAAATGACTGAATATTTGCATAATGGATATTCCAACAGGTCAAGAGACAGGTAAAGGCTTAGAAAATCTTTTTCATGATATATTAGCTGAAAATTTTCCAACTTAGAGAGGCATACAGAAATCAAAATCCAGGAAATACAATGAACACCAAATAGATTTAACATAAGAAGATTGTCTTCGGGACCAGCAGTTGGCGTAATGGCTATGTCGCTGGACTCCCATATAGTGGACCGTAGTTCGAGTCCCGGACCCAGTGGCTTAAAGCCACCCCGGGCGCATGTGCGTGCGTGCCCAATATCTGAGAGGAGAATGGAGGAGAGGGGATTGAGGCGTGGCCATCCCCCCTGGGGGGGTGATTTCTTGCTTTCTATCTCTCTGTCTCTCTCTGTCTGGTGAGTGCACGCACCCTATAGAAAAAACCTCTCAAAAAAATAGATTTAACATAAGAAGATCCTCTTCAAGGTATACCATGGAAAAACTGGTGAAAATCAAAAACAAAAACAGTTTTCTAAAAATGACGAGAGAAATGCTGAGTTACTTACAAACTTTATCCCATTAGACTAACACTGGACCTCTCAACTAAAACAAAACATGTAAGGAAAGAATGGGAAGATATTTTAAACTCTGAAAGAAGAATAATTTTGGCAATGAATATTATACTTAGCAAGATCATCCTTCAAATGGGAAGGAGAAATAAAATCGTTCACAGATAAACAAGAACTGAAAGAATTCATTAAAAGTAGACCAGCTCTTCAAGAAATATTTAAGGGAATATTACAACTTGGAAACTAAAAGGAGATAATTAAAAGCAAAAAACACAAAACACCTAGATAAAAAAAAGGGAGTTAAATGACAGATCTAAATCCACACATATTGATAATAACAGAAAGCTAACAGATTAAATTCTCCAACTAAAAGACAGATTGGCTCAATGGATAAAAAGACAGGAACTTTCTAAATGTGGCTTGCAAGAAACACACCTCATTGACAAAAATATATAGACTGAAAGTGAAAGGCTGGGAAAAGTTATTTTATACAAACAGAAATGAAAAAAAATCAAGAGTCATGATACTGATATCAGACAAAAATAAACTTTATGATAAAAAGGGTAAATAGAGTTAAAGAAAAATACTACATAGGTCTAAAAGGATAAATTCACTGAGAAGATATGACATTACATAACAAATATTTATGCATTCAATGTCAGGACATCCAAATATGTAAAAGGACAGCTAGATTTAATGGGAGACATAGATTGGAACACACTAATTGTTGGGAATTTCAACACCCTACTGTCACCACTGGACAAATCATCTAGACAAAAGATAAACAAAGAGACACAAGAGCTAATTGACACTGAAAACAAGTGGACCTGATAGACATATATACAGCATTCTACCCCACAAATTTTTCTCATCTCCACATGGAACATTTTCAGAAATTGCCCACATAGTAGGCCACAAAACAAACCTCTACAAATGTGTAAAAGCATAGAAACCATATCCAGCATTTTCTCTATTTACAATAAAATTAAACTTGAATACTGTGATTGACATATGCCAACAAACTAGAAAACCTAGATGAGATGGGCAAATTTCCGGACATGTGCAAATTACCTCAGCAGAATCGGGATAAAATAGAAGCCTGAGTAGGCCAATAACAAGTGATGAGATTGAATCAGTAATAAATAGTCTCCCAACAAAGAAAAGTCCAGGTCCAGATGGCTTTACTTCTGAATCCTATAACAACTTTAAAAAAGAGCTAACCCAATTCTCCTAGAACTACTTCTAAAGATTCAAAAGGAAGGAACCCTCCCAAACTCATTGTATGAAGCTTATATCACCTTGAAATCAAAAACAGACAATGGCATAACGAAAAATAAAACCACATACCAATATCTCAGATAAATACTGATGCAAAAATTCTCAACAAAACACTAGCAAATGGAATCCAACAGAGCATTAAGATTATAGTCCATGACAAATAGGTTTATCCTAGGGATGCAAGGATGGTTTAAAAATGTAAAAAAAAAAAAAAAAAAAAAAAAAAAAAAAGTAATACATCCCATTACCAGAAAGAAAAACATATAATCATATTCATAGATGAAGAAAAAGCATTTGATAAAATACAACATCCATCATGATTAAGAATCTCAGCAAAATAGTGAGGAGTAGAGTCTATGGAAGGATGTTGAGGAAAAAAGAGAAGCAAGGCATTTATGGGACAAATAAATGGATTACTATCTGTTGAAGATAATGTGTATAGTATTAGCAACTGGACTGGTGATAAATGTATACATGTTGGAATATTCACTTTGCAAGCTAAATAATGTGACTGAATATATGAAAGAAGCTGAAATAAAAGTATATATATATAAAAAAGAGACATCCTTCAACACAATAAAAGCCATATATGAGATACCCATTGCTAACATTATACTGAAGGAGGAAAAGTTGAAAGTTCCTTTAAAACTGCAATAAGACAAGACTACCTGCTTTTTCCACTCCTTTCAACATAGTTCTTGAAGTCCTAGCCAATGCAATCAGACAAAACAGTAAAATAAAAGGCATCCCAATTAGAAAAGAAGCTAAAGTGCTCTTATTTGCTTATGGTATGATTACATACACAAAATGTTCAATGAAATCCATGTAAAAACTCTGAGAGTCATAAATGAGTTCAGTAAAGCAGTAGAATACAAAATCAATATACAAAAATATATAGAACTTCTTCTTTTCTTTTTTTTTTTTTTTTTTTGGAGAGGTTTTTTTGCTATAGGGTGCATGCACTCACCAGACAGACTGAGAGAGACAGAGAAATAGAAAGCAAGAAATCACCCCCCAGGGGTGATGACCATGCAATCCCTTCTCCTCCATTCTCCTCTCGGGATCTTGGGCACACACGCACACGCGCCTGGCGTGAGTTTAAGCCACCGGGTCCGGGACTCGAACTGTGGTCGACTATGTGGGAGTCCTGCAACATAGCCATTACGCTAACTGCTGGTCCCAAAAATATATAGAACTTTTATACATCAACAATGAACAGACTGAGACAGAATTGAAGAATGCAATACTATTTTCAATAGCCACAAAATGAATAAGAGGAAAAAAACTAACGAAAAAAAGTAAAAGACCTCTACTTTCACAGGAAAACTATAAGAAACTGAAAGTAAATGAAATATGACACAAAAAAGTGGAGAGATGTCTCATGTTCTTGGATTGAAAGAATCAATATAATCAAAATGTCAGTTATACTCAAGTTAATTTACATATTCAATGTGATTCCAATCCAATTACTGATAGCATTCTTCACAGCTGTCTTCACAACACGGTGGCTGTTTACCTCCGAGTGAGTGAGTGAGAGTTAGAGCCAGCGGCTGCCAAGCCTTCACGACCTGGTCTCCAAAAGAGCACACCATCACTCTTGCTTTGTCATTTCTCTGTTTGGAAGTGAGTTATCAAGCCCAGCCCATAGCTGGAGGGAGAAAAATTAGGCTCCACCTTGTGAAGAGTGTTAGAAACTGTGTTCACACATATTCTTTTTTTTTTCCTTTAAAGTTTATTTATGTCTCCCGTGAGAGAGAAAAAGGGAGAGAGAGAGAGAGAGAGAGAGAGAGACAGATACTCCCAACAGGGTCCCCATGCTATGATCAGCTCCAAGTCTCAGCTGGCCTGGCACATGTTCAGGGAGGTCACAGGACAAGAACCCAAGGCCCTTCCCATGTGGGTTCAGTTGCATCTCCACTGTGCCACCGCTTGGGCCCTGCCAATACATTTTAACCACCACAGGTATAGTTGGCCTTACTTAATTATTTTTCTTATTGGAATTCTTCTTTCTTTTCTTTTTAACTTTATTACTTTTAGAGAGAGCAAGAATAGGGAGAAAGAGACAGAAAAGAGAGAAGCATCATTGTCAGGTCTTCATGCTGATCCTCTTCCTGACCCTGCAGTCAGCTGAGATCACTGGCACACCCAGACACACACGGAGTGAGGAAGGCTCTGGACCCCACCCAGTCTTCTCACATGGTCGCCAGCACTGCCCCGCATGCCCCTATCGCTCACACCACCATGGCTGAGCCCTGGGACTCTTCTATTTAGTATTACTTCATATGCTAAACACAGTCTGTAACACATATTTCTTCATATGGTTTTCTTGATTTAGAATGTTTATTTTAATCCTCTCTGCCTTGGTGAGAATCACATGTATTTTAGATTTTTGTTCATTCTCTGCCACTTCCATATCTTTTCTGAACATCCCATTCCACAACAATCCCTTTCTTCTATCAGCTGGTAGTTCTTGTTTAAATTAATTATTTTGCCATTAAGAAATACAAATTATGACAGTTCTTATATCATTGATTTGTATTGTTACATGATTTAGAAATTATTATCTAATGTTTTGAACAATGGCTGGCCTAGAACACAGGTCAGAAAGATAGCTAGGTGAACATTTATTGGCAGTTTACTATTTACAAGGCAGAGTGCTAGCCGCAGAGGATACTGTGTGAATAAGATCGTTATGCTCTCTGCTCTCAGTGGAGAAGATAGAAATGGAACAATAGTTGATATATGATGTGGATAAAGGCTTTCAATGAAAACAGAAGCAGGGGATGTGAGAACATAAGTTCAGATAAAAGCACCAAGGCCAAGGAAGGAAGGAACTAGAAAACTGTGAAACAGGAAACCTAAAGGGCTTGCCCAGAAATAAATCATTAAGAACATTATTCAATTTCTGCTTCTTTAATGCAAACACGTCTGACATTCACATGCGTGCACCTCCTAGTTGGCCCTGTGAAATAAAATGAAATGTGCTTCTGAGATGAATGGGATGGCCCCTTTAGGAAAGAATTCTGATGGGGGCCAGCAGGTGGCATGGTATTTAAGGCACTGGACTCCCACACAGCCACCTGTGTTTCCAGTCCCGAACCCAGTAGCTTAGAAATTCATGCCGGCCATGTGTGCGTGCGTGCCCAACGTCCCAGGAGGAGAACGAAGGAGAAGGGATTGCAGTGCAGCCATACCCCCAGAGGGTGATTTCTCGTTTTCCCATACACTGCATCTCTGGCAATTGCATGTGCCCAATGGTAAATACCTTAAAAAGAAAAGAAATCTAATAAACATGGTTCTAAGATACTTTAAAATGCTTAAGAAATCAAGGTGCCCAGGAATTCAGCGTTCCCATTTTCTAGAAAAGAGAGGGCTCTTTAATGACAGAGACCCTCACTATAATAAGGACATTATTTAAAAAAGACTATCAACACATTGTTGATGAATGACCTACCTTTGCATCTAGCCTGCAATCCTCTAGCATCAAAAATTATGCAGAAGGGAATGATAGCCAGAATACACAGGGAACTCAATCAGCTTACCCACACACAAAAAAATAAATTTAATCTGATTAAAAATGGGCAAATGAGGGGCCAACAGTGGGCATAATGGCTATGTTGCTGGGCTCCCATGTAATTGACCATGGTTCAAGTACTGGACTCAGTTGCTTAAACTCACACCGGGCACGTGTGCATATGTGCCCAAGATCCTGAGAGGAGAATGGAAGAGAAGGGATTGCAGCATGGCCATCCCCCTGGGGGGTGATTTCTCACTTTCTGTCTGTCTTTCTCTTTCTGGCAAGAGCATGCGCCCTATAGCAAAAACCTCTCCAAAAAAAAAAAAAAATTTTAAATGGGCAAATGAGCTGAACAGACAACTCTCTGAGGAAAACATGAACGGCCAAAAAGCTTATGAAAAAAAAGCTTATTATCACTTATCATAAGGGATATATAAATGAAAACCACAATGAGATACCTCTTAAACCCATCAGATTAGCTAAGGTTAAAAAAAATAATCGTAAGTGCTGGTGAGGTTGTGGTGAAAAGGGAACTCTCCTACACTGTTGATGGGAATGTAAATTAGTACAGCCGCTGTGGAGAACGATATGTAGGTTCCTCAAAAACCTATAAGTAGTATGACTATACAACCCAGTAATTCTACTCCTGGGTATCTACCTGAAGGATGGGAAAAACAATTGCACATTCATATTTATTACAGCATTATTCATAATTGCTAACATTGGAATCAGTGCAAATGTCCAAGAACAGATAAATAGGTTTAAAAATGTGACATATGTACTCTTTAGAATACTACTCAGCCATAAATAACAATGAGACCTGACATTTGATACCAAGTGGGAAAATATGGAAGATTTAATACTAAGTGAAGCAACCCAGACACTGGATGATGTCCCCACTTAATATACACCAAATGACTGCTCTCTATGGCAGAAACTGAAAGATTGGAAAACGCAATGGCAGGCAGGCAACTACGGTACTAGAGACAGTCTGGGAGGGCATGGGCAACAGGGGAGAGTGGGAAAGGGTCAGGAAAAAAATCATTTAATAGAAGCAAAAATGGTATCTATGATGATAATATACATGGTAATATCTACAAGTTGACTAATATCACTGTATTCATATTGCGAAAACCATTTTGTATGCTGTAGAGATGCACAATGACTAAATACAAATTAAAAAATAAGGGGACATCTAAACAAGAAACTGACTAAATATCTCGGAAACAAAATTATGCAGAATATATCTTCATTGCTCTAAAGCACTTCATTGCATTATAGGTATTTCTCCCAATCTGCTCTAAATTTTCAAAATGCTATTCCTTTTCAAACCAGTGAAACATACTTTTTCCACAATTCACAGACTAAGTTAAGCAATTATTAAGTGAAAGACCTAGTCATAACTGTTACAGGATCAAGGCTGAGAAAACATTTCCTTTATCCTTGGGAAAACATTATTAAATCTCTGCAGGAAGAAATAAGCTATAGTTTGATCTGTGACAGTTGAACTTAGGCCCTGATGGGCCAGGGAAGGAACACATTCTGAAACAGTCAGTAATAAGAATAAACATATAAGTGATAAAAACAGATGTCCACAGAAATCATTCTGCAGCATAGTTTAGTTTTACGAGACTTGTTACGTATCAGAAAGAAGATATTGAGAGCCAAAACGAGATAATCAGAGTCACGCACATTTTTTCAATCCACACAAAGCTGCTTCATATATGACACAATCCAAAATAATTTGTTTCACTAGGTGATGATGATGCTTTTTATTGTTTAAGGGATTTTTGCTATAGTTAGTACACATGAGCTTGCTGGAGAGACAGAGACAGAAAGTGAGAAATCACCCTGGGGGTATCCATGCCACAATCCCTTCTCCTCCACTCTCCTCTCAGGATCTTGGGCATGCATGCACACAAACCTGGCCTGAGTTTTAAGTTGCCAGGTCCAGGACTTGAACCACAATTGACTACGTGGGGCATGCAAATTATATATCAATAAAGCTATTTAAAATACATAGAAATCATAGGGATCAGCAGTTAGCGTAATGGCTATGTCGTTGGACTCCCATGTAGTCGACCACGGTTTGAGTCCCAGACCCGGTGGCTTAAAACTCACGCCAGGCGCATGTGCGTGCGTGCCCAAGATCCCGAGAGGAGAATGGAGGAGAAGGGATTGCAGCGTGGCCATCCCCCCTGGGGGGCGATTTCTCACTTTCTGTCTCTCTGTCTTTCTGGTGGGTGATTTCTCACTTTCTGTCTCTCTGTTTTTCTGGCAAGCACACATGCCCTGTAGCAAAAACCTCTGCAAAAAAAAAAAAAAAAAAAAAAAAGCCACGCTTTGAGGCCAGCAGGCAGCATGGTGGTTAGGCATTGGACTCCCACATGGCTGAACATGGTTTGAGTACTGGACCTGGCAGCTTGCCTTTTCACTTTCTCTCTCCCTCTGGTGAGCACATGTGCCCTATAGCAAATTAAAAAAAACAACTAATGAAATTTAAAAAAAAATGCCAAGCTTTTATTATTACCTACTACCTTCATTTTGAAAATGAAGCTAAAGAACAAGGCAATTGGTATTATAGATGATGACGCATGTTCACTTTTATTTTAAAATAAAGACTCAAAATATTTATTGCATTTAGATAAACTTGAGTATGTTTTAAATCCACATAGACTAAAATTTAAACCCAAGCTCTATGATTGACTTTTGAAGTAAACTTTGGCAATTAGGTAAACTTTTTGAGCTCTGTTTTTTTTTTTTTAAATTTTTTCCTAAAGTTTATTTATTTATTTACAGAGACAGAGAAAGAGCAAAATAGAGACAGGTATTCTAACAGGGTCTCCACGGTGTGACCCTTCCCAAGCCTTCCAGTCAGATAACGCACCTGCACCTTCAGGCGTGCTCAGCTGGTTGGGCCAACCCTGGAACTGAAGCTAGGACCTTCCCAGTTTGTTCCAGCACTGTGCAGAGACCCTCAGCTGCAGGAATAACTATGGCTTGATTTGAGCTCTACTTTTGTATTTAAAAGAAAAATAACATCTAACTCACAGAGTTGAACCAAAGTTGAAATAAAGAGGCTTAAACTGCCTGCTTTTAAAAAGAAAAGAGATCTTCAGTTGGGGCTGGCAGGTGGCATCGTGGTTAAGGCACTGGACTCCCACATGGCTGACCATGGTTCAAGTCTCAGACCTGGCAGCTTACTTTCTCAATTTCCCTTTCCCTCTTTCTGGACAAATTGAAATAATAAATAAAATAATTCTTAAAAAAAAAAGAATTACCATTTCAAAACAATGGTGATGAGAGTCTTTCCTGTATTTCTTCTGTCATGATGAAGCATAATAATTACAAGAAAGCTGTTAGGGTTACTTAAACTTTGGGGTCAGAGGTGGTGTGGTGGTTAAGGGCACTGAACTCCCATGTGCAGTTCAAGTCCTGGACCTGGCAGCATGCTTTCTCACTCTCTCTCTCTCACTCTCTCACTCTGTCCCTCTCTGGTCAAATTAAAATATAAACAAATGAGTAAATAAAGTTAAATAAAATAATTCTTTAAAAAAATTAAAATTAGTTAAATTTCAGTTGTCATTTTTGTGCCTTCTGTATTGTCTCAAAGGAATTTTAGCCAAATGGTTTTCATAGGCCCCTGTGCTAGGTTCATTGTACAACTAGTAAAATAGGCTGCTCACAGACCTATCTAGCCTGCTCTTATCAGACCTCATACATTTTCTGCACCGGAGTCAGCAGAATGAATTCTTAAAGTACACACTGAGCCAAGTTACAATAATTTAAGAATGCTAAAACTAACATCAGGAGCAGTCTTAAAAGAAAATAAAGAGAAGAATTTTCAGAAAACAAAGAAAAATTAATTCAGTCGGTTGTGGGAATGATATTGGGGGATTATAGAAAGAACTGTGGGAAAAGCAGTCACATGAGTGTTTTGTTTTGTTTGAGTATCGGGTGGGATTGTTGCCTCTCTTCTTCAGGCAGTTGCTTTTCTACTCCCCACTCCTTCATCTCAGACTCCCGAGCACAGGCGTGCTCTGCATTCCCAAATGTCTGAACCCCTGGCTGACTCTCCACTAGAGGTAAAACGGGCCAAGAGTGGGTGCTAAACAGAGAGATTTAAAAACAGGGTGTAACTACATTCTGCTATGCAATTGCATTTTTTTATTAATTTATTTTGCATTCATTCACCGAGCATCATCGCAGCATACAAAATGTGATTTCCCATCCAGAACACACTGCACAGTGGCACAATGGCTTAGTCATACACGTTATCGCTGACAAATACTTTTCCATTTCTTGTTCCATATTCTCCCCATTTCTCACCCTCTGCCCTTTCCCACCCTCCTCCCTCCCACACTATCTCAGGTGTCTATAGTTGCTTTCCATTCCTTCTCCCCACTTATATTTTATTGATTCACAAAATATCTTTTTTTTTATTTGCATTCATTCTCTGAACATCATTACAGCATACAAAATGAGATTTTCCATCCAAATTACACTATATATTGTCTCAATCAAGCACATCAACAAGCATGTTATTGTCAGCAAATGATCTTCCATTTCTTGTCTTCTGTATGTTTTGCTTTTTTCCCCCCATCCTAGATTCTCTATCTCTTACCCTCTGCCATCTCCCACTCTCCTCCCACAGTCTCTGGTATCTATGTTTGCTTTCTATACTGTTTTCTCCTCACATTTTATTGTAACGCCAAAGACCCTAATCAATCCAAATACCCTCATAGCAAACACAGGTGATACCCACATTTCCATGAACACAAGTCTTACTTTACGCATCCTATAAAGTAGCACCTAGCTGTGGCTACATATCCTACTGCAGTCATTGAATATATATATATTTTTTTCTGAAACTTTTTTTTTGTAACTCAATTTACATTCCTTCCCTAAGCTTCATCACAGCATACAAAATGCAATCTCCCATCCAGTACACACTGCATAGTGATACAATCATGAACATTACAAAAAAATTTTCCATTACTAGTTCCTAGAATTACTTCCACCCCTCTTTCTGACCCTCTGTCCCTTCCCACCCTCCTCTCACACCACCTCCGGTGTCTACAATTGTCCTTCATTCCCTTCCCACCCACGTTGCATTGATCACACAATTTCCTACATAATCTAACTACTTTCAATGGTGAGTTCACTCATTACTACTAAGAAAACCAGTTATAACTTAACTCAAAGAAATGCCAAGGAACTTTGCTTAAAGCCAGGAAACAAGTTAGGATTCTGTTCAAATGGAAGGTGCATGAACCTATCAGTCTCATGTACTTTTATCTTCTGTTCTGGTTCAATTTTCCTGATTAAATTCTGGGATATAATATTCAAATTCAGACTTGTCCCTCTGATTAAGTTGGCCACTTTCATAGTTTTTGGACTCTTATTTCCATGTGTCTGTGTTTAATTTTCTTGATACAGCACACCCTTGAGAACTTCTTGGAGATCTGGTCTGGTGCTGGTAAATTCTTTCAGGTTTTGTTTATCTGAGAATGTTCTTGTCTTTTCTTCCCACCTGAAAGATAATCTTGCCGGGTACAGTATTCTTGGCTGAAATTGCTTCTCTCGTAACACTTTGAATATATTTTCCCATTCTCTCCTCGCTCGCATTGTTTCTGATGAGAGATCTGCTGTTAGCCTGATGGGATGTCCTTTGTAGGTAACTTGCTGTTTCTCTCTTGCCAATCTTAGTATCTTGTCTTTGTCTGCGGTTTTGGTCAACCTGGCTATAATGTGTCTTGGAGAAGATCTTCTTGGGTTGATTCTATTTGGGGTCCTTTGTATTTCCTGGGACTGGATCTTCGAATGCCTCTCTAGGTTTGGAAAGTTTTCTTGCAGGATTTCATGGAATAGATTATCAATGCCCTTATGGGTCTCTTCACCTTCTGGAATGCCAATTATCCGGATATTTGGACGTTTGATGGTATCCAGTACTTCTCGCATATCATTCTCAAATTTTTGAGCCATTTTCTCAGTCTTCGTGGTGGACTTTTCTAAGCCAGCCATTTTCTCTTCTACATTTGAGATTCTATTTTCTGAATGATCTAGTCTGCTTTTAATACTTTCAAGGGAGATTTTGACTTCTTGTATTATAGACTTGATCTCTAGCAGTTCCGTTTGAGTCTTTTGTAAAGTGTGTAATTCCTCTTTTAGATCTTGCAAGAATTTCCTCATCTCCTGGAACTCGGCAACTTCTTTCTCCTTTCTCTTTAGCAGTTCATTATCTCTCTTTTCTTCCATCTCTGATAGCTTCGACATTACGAGTGCTCTAAATTCCTTATCAGACATTTCCATGACTTTCACCGAACTGCTTGTGGATGAAGGAGAGTTACTCTTTTCCATTGGAGGAGAGGTATTTTCTCGTTTTCCCATATTTCTCGTGATCCGACGGTGATTTATTGTCATCTCATGAATGGCGTGTTTCTTTCAAATTCTTGAAGTTAAGCCTCAATGTTCAGGAGCAAGCAGACAGAGGTGTTCTAGAATCGGATTGCCGTTCTGTAGTGATAGCTGGTGCAGCAGATTCAGTAGATATTGGGTGGAGAGACAAGAAAAAGGAAAATGAAAAAGAGAGAGAGAAACAACAACAAAAAGAGAGAAAAAACACAAAAAAATAAAAAATTATAATTGCTTTTCTCTTTTTTTTTAAAGAAAAAAATCACAAAATAGAAAACCTAGAAATAGAATAGAATAGAAATAAATAGAATAGAAATATCTAGTTCCCAGTATCCATGTGGATTCTTCTCAGAGAATGGCTCAACTCTCCTGCCTGGGAGAAAGGAGCAGAAGGGCTTATTAACAAAACAAAAGATGGAGCTCAGAGCCAGAGAGAAATTCTACCTTTAAAAAAATCGTAAAAAGGAAAAATTGCCAAAAAAAATGAGGAGACAGGAGCAGAGAGAGACAGAGACCTCAGAGACACAGGGACAGGGATAGAAGGCCAGAGGGGCTCCCTACCACACTAGCTTTGCTTGCTGGAGGCTGAATTATGAGTAGAAAATCTTCATTTCTCCTGTACCTGAAATATCTAGTTCCCAGTATCCATGTGGATTCTTCTCAGAGAATGGCTCAACTCTCCTGCCTGGGAGAAAGGAGCAGAAGGGCTTATTAACAAAACAAAAGATGGAGCTCAGAGCCAGAGAGAAATTCTACCTTTAAAAAAATCGTAAAAAGGAAAAATTGCCAAAAAAAATGAGGAGACAGGAGCAGAGAGAGACAGAGACCTCAGAGACACAGGGACAGGGTTGGAAGGCCAGAGGGGCTCGCCACCACACTAGCTTTGCTTGCTGGAGGCTGAATTATGAGTAGAAAATCTTCATTTCTCCTGTGCCTGAAATATCTAGTTCCCAGTATCCATGTGGATTCTTCTCAGAGAATGGCTCAACTCTCCTGCCTGGGAGAAAGGAGTAGAAGGGCTTATTAACAAAACAAAAGATGGAGCTCAGAGCCAGAGAGAAATTCTACCTTTAAAAAAATCGTAAAAAGGAAAAATTGCCAAAAAAAATGAGGAGACAGGAGCAGAGAGAGACAGAGACCTCAGAGACACAGGGACAGGGATAGAAGGCCAGAGGGGCTCCCTACCACACTAGCTTTGCTTGCTGGAGGCTGAATTATGAGTAGAAAATCTTCATTTCTCCTGTACCTGAAATATCTAGTTCCCAGTATCCATGTGGATTCTTCTCAGAGAATGGCTCAACTCTCCTGCCTGGGAGAAAGGAGCAGAAGGGCTTATTAACAAAACGAAAGATGGAGCTCAGAGCCAGAGAGAAATTCTACCTTTAAAAAAATCGTAAAAAGGAAAAATTGCCAAAAAAAATGAGGAGACAGGAGCAGAGAGAGACAGAGACCTCAGAGACACAGGGACAGGGTTGGAAGGCCAGAGGGGCTCCCTACCACACTAGCTTTGCTTGCTGGAGGCTGAATTATGAGTAGAAAATCTTCATTTCTCCTGTACCTGAAATATCTAGTTCCCAGTATCCATGTGGATTCTTCTCAGAGAATGGCTCAACTCTCCTGCCTGGGAGAAAGGAGCAGAAGGGCTTATTAACAAAACAAAAGATGGAGCTGAGAGCCAGAGAGAAATTCTACCTTTAAAAAAATCGTAAAAAGGAAAAATTGCCAAAAAAAATGAGGAGACAGGAGCAGAGAGAGACAGAGACCTCAGAGACACAGGGACAGGGATAGAAGGCCAGAGGGGCTCCCTACCACACTAGCTTTGCTTGCTGGAGGCTGAATTATGAGTAGAAAATCTTCATTTCTCCTGTACCTGAAATATCTAGTTCCCAGTATCCATGTGGATTCTTCTCAGAGAATGGCTCAACTCTCCTGCCTGGGAGAAAGGAGCAGAAGGGCTTATTAACAAAACAAAAGGTGGAGCTCAGAGCCAGAGAGAAATTCTACCTTTAAAAAAATCGTAAAAAGGAAAAATTGCCAAAAAAAATGAGGAGACAGGAGCAGAGAGAGACAGAGACCTCAGAGACACAGGGACAGGGATAGAAGGCCAGAGGGGCTCCCTACCACACTAGCTTTGCTTGCTGGAGGCTGAATTATGAGTAGAAAATCTTCATTTCTCCTGTACCTGAAATATCTAGTTCCCAGTATCCATGTGGATTCTTCTCAGAGAATGGCTCAACTCTCCTGCCTGGGAGAAAGGAGCAGAAGGGCTTATTAACAAAACAAAAGATGGAGCTCAGAGCCAGAGAGAAATTCTACCTTTAAAAAAATCGTAAAAAGGAAAAATTGCCAAAAAAAATGAGGAGACAGGAGCAGAGAGAGACAGAGACCTCAGAGACACAGGGACAGGGATAGAAGGCCAGAGGGGCTCCCTACCACACTAGCTTTGCTTGCTGGAGGCTGAATTATGAGTAGAAAATCTTCATTTCTCCTGTACCTGAAATATCTAGTTCCCAGTATCCATGTGGATTCTTCTCAGAGAATGGCTCAACTCTCCTGCCTGGGAGAAAGGAGCAGAAGGGCTTATTAACAAAACAAAAGATGGAGCTCAGAGCCAGAGAGAAATTCTACCTTTAAAAAAATCGTAAAAAGGAAAAATTGCCAAAAAAAATGAGGAGACAGGAGCAGAGAGAGACAGAGACCTCAGAGACACAGGGACAGGGATAGAAGGCCAGAGGGGCTCCCTACCACACTAGCTTTGCTTGCTGGAGGCTGAATTATGAGTAGAAAATCTTCATTTCTCCTGTACCTGAAATATCTAGTTCCCAGTATCCATGTGGATTCTTCTCAGAGAATGGCTCAACTCTCCTGCCTGGGAGAAAGGAGCAGAAGGGCTTATTAACAAAACAAAAGATGGAGCTCAGAGCCAGAGAGAAATTCTACCTTTAAAAAAATCGTAAAAAGGAAAAATTGCCAAAAAAAATGAGGAGACAGGAGCAGAGAGAGACAGAGACCTCAGAGACACAGGGACAGGGTTGGAAGGCCAGAGGGGCTCGCCACCACACTAGCTTTGCTTGCTGGAGGCTGAATTATGAGTAGAAAATCTTCATTTCTCCTGTGCCTGAAATATCTAGTTCCCAGTATCCATGTGGATTCTTCTCAGAGAATGGCTCAACTCTCCTGCCTGGGAGAAAGGAGCAGAAGGGCTTATTAACAAAACAAAAGATGGAGCTCAGAGCCAGAGAGAAATTCTACCTTTAAAAAAATCGTAAAAAGGAAAAATTGCCAAAAAAAATGAGGAGACAGGAGCAGAGAGAGACAGAGACCTCAGAGACACAGGGACAGGGATAGAAGGCCAGAGGGGCTCCCTACCACACTAGCTTTGCTTGCTGGAGGCTGAATTATGAGTAGAAAATCTTCATTTCTCCTGTACCTGAAATATCTAGTTCCCAGTATCCATGTGGATTCTTCTCAGAGAATGGCTCAACTCTCCTGCCTGGGAGAAAGGAGCAGAAGGGCTTATTAACAAAACAAAAGATGGAGCTCAGAGCCAGAGAGAAATTCTACCTTTAAAAAAATCGTAAAAAGGAAAAATTGCCAAAAAAAATGAGGAGACAGGAGCAGAGAGAGACAGAGACCTCAGAGACACAGGGACAGGGATAGAAGGCCAGAGGGGCTCCCTACCACACTAGCTTTGCTTGCTGGAGGCTGAATTATGAGTAGAAAATCTTCATTTCTCCTGTACCTGAAATATCTAGTTCCCAGTATCCATGTGGATTCTTCTCAGAGAATGGCTCAACTCTCCTGCCTGGGAGAAAGGAGCAGAAGGGCTTATTAACAAAACAAAAGATGGAGCTCAGAGCCAGAGAGAAATTCTACCTTTAAAAAAATCGTAAAAAGGAAAAATTGCCAAAAAAAATGAGGAGACAGGAGCAGAGAGAGACAGAGACCTCAGAGACACAGGGACAGGGTTGGAAGGCCAGAGGGGCTCGCCACCACACTAGCTTTGCTTGCTGGAGGCTGAATTATGAGTAGAAAAGCTTCATTTCTCCTGTGCCTGAAATATCTAGTTCCCAGTATCCATGTGGATTCTTCTCAGAGAATGGCTCAACTCTCCTGCCTGGGAGAAAGGAGCAGAAGGGCTTATTAACAAAACAAAAGATGGAGCTCAGAGCCAGAGAGAAATTCTACCTTTAAAAAAATCGTAAAAAGGAAAAATTGCCAAAAAAAATGAGGAGACAGGAGCAGAGAGAGACAGAGACCTCAGAGACACAGGGACAGGGATAGAAGGCCAGAGGGGCTCCCTACCACACTAGCTTTGCTTGCTGGAGGCTGAATTATGAGTAGAAAATCTTCATTTCTCCTGTACCTGAAATATCTAGTTCCCAGTATCCATGTGGATTCTTCTCAGAGAATGGCTCAACTCTCCTGCCTGGGAGAAAGGAGCAGAAGGGCTTATTAACAAAACAAAAGATGGAGCTCAGAGCCAGAGAGAAATTCTACCTTTAAAAAAATCGTAAAAAGGAAAAATTGCCAAAAAAAATGAGGAGACAGGAGCAGAGAGAGACAGAGACCTCAGAGACACAGGGACAGGGATAGAAGGCCAGAGGGGCTCCCTACCACACTAGCTTTGCTTGCTGGAGGCTGAATTATGAGTAGAAAATCTTCATTTCTCCTGTACCTGAAATATCTAGTTCCCAGTATCCATGTGGATTCTTCTCAGAGAATGGCTCAACTCTCCTGCCTGGGAGAAAGGAGCAGAAGGGCTTATTAACAAAACAAAAGGTGGAGCTGAGAGCCAGAGAGAAATTCTACCTTTAAAAAAATCGTAAAAAGGAAAAATTGCCAAAAAAAATGAGGAGACAGGAGCAGAGAGAGACAGAGACCTCAGAGACACAGGGACAGGGATAGAAGGCCAGAGGGGCTCCCTACCACACTAGCTTTGCTTGCTGGAGGCTGAATTATGAGTAGAAAATCTTCATTTCTCCTGTACCTGAAATATCTAGTTCCCAGTATCCATGTGGATTGTTCTCAGAGAATGGCTCAACTCTCCTGCCTGGGAGAAAGGAGCAGAAGGGCTTATTAACAAAACAAAAGATGGAGCTCAGAGCCAGAGAGAAATTCTACCTTTAAAAAAATCGTAAAAAGGAAAAATTGCCAAAAAAAATGAGGAGACAGGAGCAGAGAGAGACAGAGACCTCAGAGACACAGGGACAGGGATAGAAGGCCAGAGGGGCTCCCTACCACACTAGCTTTGCTTGCTGGAGGCTGAATTATGAGTAGAAAATCTTCATTTCTCCTGTACCTGAAATATCTAGTTCCCAGTATCCATGTGGATTCTTCTCAGAGAATGGCTCAACTCTCCTGCCTGGGAGAAAGGAGCAGAAGGGCTTATTAACAAAACAAAAGATGGAGCTCAGAGCCAGAGAGAAATTCTACCTTTAAAAAAATCGTAAAAAGGAAAAATTGCCAAAAAAAATGAGGAGACAGGAGCAGAGAGAGACAGAGACCTCAGAGACACAGGGACAGGGATAGAAGGCCAGAGGGGCTCCCTACCACACTAGCTTTGCTTGCTGGAGGCTGAATTATGAGTAGAAAATCTTCATTTCTCCTGTACCTGAAATATCTAGTTCCCAGTATCCATGTGGATTCTTCTCAGAGAATGGCTCAACTCTCCTGCCTGGGAGAAAGGAGCAGAAGGGCTTATTAACAAAACAAAAGATGGAGCTCAGAGCCAGAGAGAAATTCTACCTTTAAAAAAATCGTAAAAAGGAAAAATTGCCAAAAAAAATGAGGAGACAGGAGCAGAGAGAGACAGAGACCTCAGAGACACAGGGACAGGGTTGGAAGGCCAGAGGGGCTCGCCACCACACTAGCTTTGCTTGCTGGAGGCTGAATTATGAGTAGAAAATCTTCATTTCTCCTGTGCCTGAAATATCTAGTTCCCAGTATCCATGTGGATTCTTCTCAGAGAATGGCTCAACTCTCCTGCCTGGGAGAAAGGAGCAGAAGGGCTTATTAACAAAACAAAAGATGGAGCTCAGAGCCAGAGAGAAATTCTACCTTTAAAAAAATCGTAAAAAGGAAAAATTGCCAAAAAAAATGAGGAGACAGGAGCAGAGAGAGACAGAGACCTCAGAGACACAGGGACAGGGATAGAAGGCCAGAGGGGCTCCCTACCACACTAGCTTTGCTTGCTGGAGGCTGAATTATGAGTAGAAAATCTTCATTTCTCCTGTACCTGAAATATCTAGTTCCCAGTATCCATGTGGATTCTTCTCAGAGAATGGCTCAACTCTCCTGCCTGGGAGAAAGGAGCAGAAGGGCTTATTAACAAAACAAAAGATGGAGCTGAGAGCCAGAGAGAAATTGTACCTTTAAAAAAATCGTAAAAAGGAAAAATTGCCAAAAAAAATGAGGAGACAGGAGCAGAGAGAGACAGAGACCTCAGAGACACAGGGACAGGGATAGAAGGCCAGAGGGGCTCCCTACCACACTAGCTTTGCTTGCTGGAGGCTGAATTATGAGTAGAAAATCTTCATTTCTCCTGTACCTGAAATATCTAGTTCCCAGTATCCATGTGGATTCTTCTCAGAGAATGGCTCAACTCTCCTGCCTGGGAGAAAGGAGCAGAAGGGCTTATTAACAAAACAAAAGATGGAGCTCAGAGCCAGAGAGAAATTCTACCTTTAAAAAAATCGTAAAAAGGAAAAATTGCCAAAAAAAATGAGGAGACAGGAGCAGAGAGAGACAGAGACCTCAGAGACACAGGGACAGGGATAGAAGGCCAGAGGGGCTCCCTACCACACTAGCTTTGCTTGCTGGAGGCTGAATTATGAGTAGAAAATCTTCATTTCTCCTGTACCTGAAATATCTAGTTCCCAGTATCCATGTGGATTCTTCTCAGAGAATGGCTCAACTCTCCTGCCTGGGAGAAAGGAGCAGAAGGGCTTATTAACAAAACAAAAGATGGAGCTCAGAGCCAGAGAGAAATTCTACCTTTAAAAAAATCGTAAAAAGGAAAAATTGCCAAAAAAAATGAGGAGACAGGAGCAGAGAGAGACAGAGACCTCAGAGACACAGGGACAGGGTTAGAAGGCCAGAGGGGCTCGCCACCACACTAGCTTTGCTTGCTGGAGGCTGAATTATGAGTAGAAAAGCTTCATTTCTCCTGTGCCTGAAATATCTAGTTCCCAGTATCCATGTGGATTCTTCTCAGAGAATGGCTCAACTCTCCTGCCTGGGAGAAAGGAGCAGAAGGGCTTATTAACAAAACAAAAGATGGAGCTCAGAGCCAGAGAGAAATTCTACCTTTAAAAAAATCGTAAAAAGGAAAAATTGCCAAAAAAAATGAGGAGACAGGAGCAGAGAGAGACAGAGACCTCAGAGACACAGGGACAGGGATAGAAGGCCAGAGGGGCTCCCTACCACACTAGCTTTGCTTGCTGGAGGCTGAATTATGAGTAGAAAATCTTCATTTCTCCTGTACCTGAAATATCTAGTTCCCAGTATCCATGTGGATTCTTCTCAGAGAATGGCTCAACTCTCCTGCCTGGGAGAAAGGAGCAGAAGGGCTTATTAACAAAACAAAAGATGGAGCTCAGAGCCAGAGAGAAATTCTACCTTTAAAAAAATCGTAAAAAGGAAAAATTGCCAAAAAAAATGAGGAGACAGGAGCAGAGAGAGACAGAGACCTCAGAGACACAGGGACAGGGATAGAAGGCCAGAGGGGCTCCCTACCACACTAGCTTTGCTTGCTGGAGGCTGAATTATGAGTAGAAAATCTTCATTTCTCCTGTACCTGAAATATCTAGTTCCCAGTATCCATGTGGATTCTTCTCAGAGAATGGCTCAACTCTCCTGCCTGGGAGAAAGGAGCAGAAGGGCTTATTAACAAAACAAAAGATGGAGCTCAGAGCCAGAGAGAAATTCTACCTTTAAAAAAATCGTAAAAAGGAAAAATTGCCAAAAAAAATGAGGAGACAGGAGCAGAGAGAGACAGAGACCTCAGAGACACAGGGACAGGGATAGAAGGCCAGAGGGGCTCCCTACCACACTAGCTTTGCTTGCTGGAGGCTGAATTATGAGTAGAAAATCTTCATTTCTCCTGTACCTGAAATATCTAGTTCCCAGTATCCATGTGGATTCTTCTCAGAGAATGGCTCAACTCTCCTGCCTGGGAGAAAGGAGCAGAAGGGCTTATTAACAAAACAAAAGATGGAGCTCAGAGCCAGAGAGAAATTCTACCTTTAAAAAAATCGTAAAAAGGAAAAATTGCCAAAAAAAATGAGGAGACAGGAGCAGAGAGAGACAGAGACCTCAGAGACACAGGGACAGGGATAGAAGGCCAGAGGGGCTCCCTACCACACTAGCTTTGCTTGCTGGAGGCTGAATTATGAGTAGAAAATCTTCATTTCTCCTGTACCTGAAATATCTAGTTCCCAGTATCCATGTGGATTCTTCTCAGAGAATGGCTCAACTCTCCTGCCTGGGAGAAAGGAGCAGAAGGGCTTATTAACAAAACAAAAGATGGAGCTCAGAGCCAGAGAGAAATTCTACCTTTAAAAAAAATCGTAAAAAGGAAAAATTGCCAAAAAAAATGAGGAGACAGGAGCAGAGAGAGACAGAGACCTCAGAGACACAGGGACAGGGATAGAAGGCCAGAGGGGCTCCCTACCACACTAGCTTTGCTTGCTGGAGGCTGAATTATGAGTAGAAAATCTTCATTTCTCCTGTACCTGAAATATCTAGTTCCCAGTATCCATGTGGATTCTTCTCAGAGAATGGCTCAACTCTCCTGCCAGGGAGAAAGGAGCAGAAGGGCTTATTAACAAAACAAAAGATGGAGCTCAGAGCCAGAGAGAAATTCTACCTTTAAAAAAATCGTAAAAAGGAAAAATTGCCAAAAAAAATGAGGAGACAGGAGCAGAGAGAGACAGAGACCTCAGAGACACAGGGACAGGGTTGGAAGGCCAGAGGGGCTCGCCACCACACTAGCTTTGCTTGCTGGAGGCTGAATTATGAGTAGAAAATCTTCATTTCTCCTGTGCCTGAAATATCTAGTTCCCAGTATCCATGTGGATTCTTCTCAGAGAATGGCTCAACTCTCCTGCCTGGGAGAAAGGAGCAGAAGGGCTTATTAACAAAACAAAAGATGGAGCTCAGAGCCAGAGAGAAATTCTACCTTTAAAAAAATCGTAAAAAGGAAAAATTGCCAAAAAAAATGAGGAGACAGGAGCAGAGAGAGACAGAGACCTCAGAGACACAGGGACAGGGATAGAAGGCCAGAGGGGCTCCCTACCACACTAGCTTTGCTTGCTGGAGGCTGAATTATGAGTAGAAAATCTTCATTTCTCCTGTACCTGAAATATCTAGTTCCCAGTATCCATGTGGATTCTTCTCAGAGAATGGCTCAACTCTCCTGCCTGGGAGAAAGGAGCAGAAGGGCTTATTAACAAAACAAAAGATGGAGCTCAGAGCCAGAGAGAAATTCTACCTTTAAAAAAATCGTAAAAAGGAAAAATTGCCAAAAAAAATGAGGAGACAGGAGCAGAGAGAGACAGAGACCTCAGAGACACAGGGACAGGGATAGAAGGCCAGAGGGGCTCCCTACCACACTAGCTTTGCTTGCTGGAGGCTGAATTATGAGTAGAAAATCTTCATTTCTCCTGTACCTGAAATATCTAGTTCCCAGTATCCATGTGGATTCTTCTCAGAGAATGGCTCAACTCTCCTGCCTGGGAGAAAGGAGCAGAAGGGCTTATTAACAAAACAAAAGATGGAGCTGAGAGCCAGAGAGAAATTCTACCTTTAAAAAAATCGTAAAAAGGAAAAATTGCCAAAAAAAATGAGGAGACAGGAGCAGAGAGAGACAGAGACCTCAGAGACACAGGGACAGGGATAGAAGGCCAGAGGGGCTCCCTACCACACTAGCTTTGCTTGCTGGAGGCTGAATTATGAGTAGAAAATCTTCATTTCTCCTGTACCTGAAATATCTAGTTCCCAGTATCCATGTGGATTCTTCTCAGAGAATGGCTCAACTCTCCTGCCTGGGAGAAAGGAGCAGAAGGGCTTATTAACAAAACAAAAGGTGGAGCTCAGAGCCAGAGAGAAATTCTACCTTTAAAAAAATCGTAAAAAGGAAAAATTGCCAAAAAAAATGAGGAGACAAGAGCAGAGAGAGACAGAGACCTCAGAGACAGAGGGACAGGGATAGAAGGCCAGAGGGGCTCCCTACCACACTAGCTTTGCTTGCTGGAGGCTGAATTATGAGTAGAAAATCTTCATTTCTCCTGTACCTGAAATATCTAGTTCCCAGTATCCATGTGGATTCTTCTCAGAGAATGGCTCAACTCTCCTGCCTGGGAGAAAGGAGCAGAAGGGCTTATTAACAAAACAAAAGATGGAGCTCAGAGCCAGAGAGAAATTCTACCTTTAAAAAAATCGTAAAAAGGAAAAATTGCCAAAAAAAATGAGGAGACAGGAGCAGAGAGAGACAGAGACCTCAGAGACACAGGGACAGGGATAGAAGGCCAGAGGGGCTCCCTACCACACTAGCTTTGCTTGCTGGAGGCTGAATTATGAGTAGAAAATCTTCATTTCTCCTGTACCTGAAATATCTAGTTCCCAGTATACATGTGGATTCTTCTCAGAGAATGGCTCAACTCTCCTGCCTGGGAGAAAGGAGCAGAAGGGCTTATTAACAAAACAAAAGATGGAGCTCAGAGCCAGAGAGAAATTCTACCTTTAAAAAAATCGTAAAAAGGAAAAATTGCCAAAAAAAATGAGGAGACAGGAGCAGAGAGAGACAGAGACCTCAGAGACACAGGGACAGGGATAGAAGGCCAGAGGGGCTGCCTACCACACTAGCTTTGCTTGCTGGAGGCTGAATTATGAGTAGAAAATCTTCATTTCTCCTGTACCTGAAATATCTAGTTCCCAGTATCCATGTGGATTCTTCTCAGAGAATGGCTCAACTCTCCTGCCTGGGAGAAAGGAGCAGAAGGGCTTATTAACAAAACAAAAGATGGAGCTCAGAGCCAGAGAGAAATTCTACCTTTAAAAAAATCGTAAAAAGGAAAAATTGCCAATAAAAATGAGGAGACAGGAGCAGAGAGAGACAGAGAACTCAGAGACACAGGGACAGGGATAGAAGGCCAGAGGGGCTCCCAACCACACTAGCTTTGCTTGCTGGAGGCTGAATTATGAGTAGAAAATCTTCATTTCTCCTGTACCTGAAATATCTAGTTCCCAGTATCCATGTGGATCCTTCTCAGAGAATGGCTCAACTCTCCTGCCTGGGAGAAAGGAGCAGAAGGGCTTATTAACAAAACAAAAGATGGAGCTGAGAGCCAGAGAGAAATTCTACCTTTAAAAAAATCGTAAAAAGGAAAAATTGCCAAAAAAATTGAGGAGACAGGAGCAGAGAGAGACAGAGACCTCAGAGACACAGGGACAGGGATAGAAGGCCAGAGGGGATCCCAACCACACTAGCTTTGCTTGCTGGAGGCTGAATTATGAGTAGAAAATCTTCATTTCTCCTGTGCCTGAAATATCTAGTTCCCAGTATCCATGTGGATTCTTCTCAGAGAATGGCTCAACTCTCCTGCCTGGGAGAATGGAGCAGAAGGGCTTATTAACAAAGCAAAAGATGGAGCTGAGAGCCAGAGAGAAATTCTACCTTTAAAAAAATCGTAAAAAGGAAATATTGCCAAAAAAAATGAGGAGACAGGAGCAGAGAGAGACAGAGACCTCAGAGACACAGGGACAGTGATAGAAGGCCAGAGGGGCTCCCTACCACACTAGCTTTGCTTGCTGGAGGCTGAATTATGAGTAGAAAATCTTCATTTCTCCTGTACCTGAAATATCTAGTTCCCAGTATCAATGTGGATACTTCTCAGAGAATGGCTCAACTCTCCTGCCTGGGAGAAAGGAGCAGAAGGGCTTATTAACAAAACAAAAGATGGAGCTCAGAGCCAGAGAGAAATTCTACCTTTAAAAAAATCGTAAAAAGGAAAAATTGCCAAAAAAAATGAGGAGACAGGAGCAGAGAGAGACAGAGACCTCAGAGACACAGGGACAGGGATAGAAGGCAAGAGGGGCTCCCTACCACACTAGCTTTGCTTGCTGGAGGCTGAATTATGAGTAGAAAATCTTCATTTCTCCTGTACCTGAAATATCTAGTTCCCAGTATCCATGTGGATTCTTCTCAGAGAATGGCTCAACTCTCCTGCCTGGGAGAAAGGAGCAGAAGGGCTTATTAACAAAACAAAAGATGGAGCTCAGAGCCAGAGAGAAATTCTACCTTTAAAAAAATCGTAAAAAGGAAAAATTGCCAAAAAAAATGAGGAGACAGGAGCAGAGAGAGACAGAGACCTCAGAGACACAGGGACAGGGATAGAAGGCCAGAGGGGCTCCCTACCACACTAGCTTTGCTTGCTGGAGGCTGAATTAAGAGTAGAAAATCTTCATTTCTCCTGTACCTGAAATATCTAGTTCCCAGTATCCATGTGGATTCTTCTCAGAGAATGGCTCAACTCTCCTGCCTGGGAGAAAGGAGCAGAAGGGCTTATTAACAAAAGAAAAGATGGAGCTGAGAGCCAGAGAGAAATTCTACCTTTAAAAAAATCGTAAAAAGGAAAAATTGCCAAAAAAAATGAGGAGACAGGAGCAGAGAGAGACAGAGACCTCAGAGACACAGGGACAGGGATAGAAGGCCAGAGGGGCTCCCTACCACACTAGCTTTGCTTGCTGGAGGCTGAATTATGAGTAGAAAATCTTCATTTCTCCTGTACCTGAAATATCTAGTTCCCAGTATCCATGTGGATTGTTCTCAGAGAATGGCTCAACTCTCCTGCCTGGGAGAAAGGAGCAGAAGGGCTTATTAACAAAACAAAAGATGGAGCTCAGAGCCAGAGAGAAATTCTACCTTTAAAAAAATCGTAAAAAGGAAAAATTGCCAAAAAAAATGAGGAGACAGGAGCAGAGAGAGACAGAGACCTCAGAGACACAGGGACAGGGATAGAAGGCCAGAGGGGCTCCCTACCACACTAGCTTTGCTTGCTGGAGGCTGAATTATGAGTAGAAAATCTTCATTTCTCCTGTACCTGAAATATCTAGTTCCCAGTATCCATGTGGATTCTTCTCAGAGAATGGCTCAACTCTCCTGCCTGGGAGAAAGGAGCAGAAGGGCTTATTAACAAAACAAAAGATGGAGCTCAGAGCCAGAGAGAAATTCTACCTTTAAAAAAATCGTAAAAAGGAAAAATTGCCAAAAAAAATGAGGAGACAGGAGCAGAGAGAGACAGAGACCTCAGAGACACAGGGACAGGGATAGAAGGCCAGAGGGGCTCCCTACCACACTAGCTTTGCTTGCTGGAGGCTGAATTATGAGTAGAAAATCTTCATTTCTCCTGTACCTGAAATATCTAGTTCCCAGTATCCATGTGGATTCTTCTCAGAGAATGGCTCAACTCTCCTGCCTGGGAGAAAGGAGCAGAAGGGCTTATTAACAAAACAAAAGATGGAGCTCAGAGCCAGAGAGAAATTCTACCTTTAAAAAAATCGTAAAAAGGAAAAATTTCCAAAAAAAATGAGACAGGAGCAGAGAGAGACAGAGACCTCAGAGACACAGGGACAGGGATAGAAGGCCAGAGGGGCTCCCTACCACACTAGCTTTGCTTGCTGGAGGCTGAATTATGAGTAGAAAATCTTAATTTCTCCTGTGCCTGAAATATCTAGTTCCCAGTATCCATGTGGATTCTTCTCAGAGAATGGCTCAACTCTCCTGCCTGGGAGAAAGGAGCAGAAGGGCTTATTAACAAAAGAAAAGATGGAGCTCAGAGCCAGAGAGAAATTCTACCTTTAAAAAAATCGTAAAAAGGAAAAATTGCCAAAAAAAATGAGGAGACAGGAGCAGAGAGAGACAGAGACCTCAGAGACACAGGGACAGGGATAGAAGGCCAGAGGGGCACCCTACCACACTAGCTTTGCTTGCTGGAGGCTGAATTATGAGTAGAAAATCTTCATTTCTCCTGTGCCTGAAATATCTAGTTCCCAGTATCCATGTGGATTCTTCTCAGAGAATGGCTCAACTCTCCTCCCTGGGAGAAAGAAGGAGAAGGGCTTATTAACAAAACAAAAGATGGGGCTGAGAGCCAGAGAGAAATTCTACCTTTAAAAAAATCGTAAAAAGGAAAAATTGCCAAAAAAAAATGAGGAGACAGGAGCAGAGAGAGACAGAGACCTCAGAGACACATGGACAGGGATAGAAGGCCAGAGGGGCTCCCAACCGCACTAGCTTTGCTTGCTGGAGGCTGAATTATGAGTAGAAAATCTTCATTTCTCCTGTGCCTGAAATATCTAGTTCCCAGTATCCATGTGGATTCTTCTCAGAGAATGGCTCAACTCTCCTGCCTGGGAGAAAGGAGCAGAAGGGCTTATTAACAAAACAAAAGATGGAGCTCAGAGCCAGAGAGAAATTCTACCTTTAAAAAAATCGTAAAAAGGAAAAATTGCCACAAAAAAATGAGGAGAAAGGAGCAGAGAGAGACAGAGACCTCAGAGACACAGGGACATGGATAGAAGGCCAGAGGGGCTCCCTACCACACTAGCTTTGCTTGCTGGAGGCTGAATTATGAGTAGAAAATCTTCATTTCTCCTGTGCCTGAAATATCTAGTTCCCAGTATCCATGTGGATTCTTCTCAGAGAATGGCTCAACTCTCCTGCCTGGGAGAAAGGAGCAGCAGGGCTTATTAACAAAACAAAAGATGGAGCTGAGAGCCAGAGAGAAATTCTACCTTTAAAAAAATCGTAAAAAGGAAAAATTGCCAAAAAAAATGAGGAGACAGGAGCAGAGAGAGACAGAGACCTCAGAGACACAGGGACAGGGATAGAAGGCCAGAGGGGCTCCCAACCACACTAGCTTTGCTTGCTGGAGGCTGAATTATGAGTAGAAAATCTTCATTTCTCCTGTGCCTGAAATATCTAGTTACCAGTATCCATGTGGATCCTTCTCAGAGAATGGCTCAACTCTCCTGCCTGGGAGAAAGGAGCAGAAGGGCTTATTAACAAAACAAAAGATGGAGCTGAGAGCCAGAGAGAAATTCTACCTTTAAAAAAATCGTAAAAAGAAAAATTGCCAAAAAAAAATGAGGAGACAGGAGCAGAGAGAGACAGAGACCTCAGAGACACAGGGACAGGGATAGAAGGCCAGAGGGGCTAACTACCACACTAGCTTTGCTTGCTGGAGGCTGAATTATGAGTAGAAATTCTTCATTTCTCCTGTACCTGAAATATCTAGTTCCCAGTATCCATGTGGATACTTCTCAGAGAATGGCTCAACTCTCCTGCCTGGGAGAAAGGAGCAGAAGGGCTTATTAACAAAACAAAAGATTGAGCTGAGAGCCAGAGAGAAATTCTACCTTTAAAAAAATCGTAAAAAGGAAAAATTGCCAAAAAAAATGAGGAGACAGGAGCAGAGAGAGACAGAGACCTCAGAGACACAGGGACAGGGATAGAAGGCCAGAGGTGCTCCCAACCACACTAGCTTTGCTTGCTGGAGGCTGAATTATGAGTAGAAAATCTTCATTTCTCCTGTGCCTGAAATATCTAGTTCCCAGTATCCATGTGGATTCTTCTCAGAGAATGGCTCAACTCTCCTGCCTGGGAGAAAGGAGCAGCAGGGCTTATTAACAAAACAAAAGATGGAGCTGAGAGCCAGAGAAAAATTCTACCTTTAAAAAAATCGTAAAAAGGAAAAATTGCCAAAAAAAATGAGGAGACAGGAGCAGAGAGAGACAGAGACCTCAGAGACACAGGGACATGGATAGAAGGCCAGAGGGGCTCCCAAACACACTAGCTTTCCTTGCTGGAGGCTGAATTATGAGTAGAAAATCTTCATTTCTCCTGTGCCTGAAATATCTATTTCCCAGTATCCATTTGGATTCTTCTCAGAGAATGTCTCAACTCTCCTGCCCGGGAGAAAGGAGCAGAAGGGCTTATTAACAAAACAAAAGATGGAGATGAGAGCCAGAGAGAAATTCTACCTTTAAAAAAATCATAAAAAGGAAAAATTGCCAAAAAAATATGAGGAGACAGGAGCAGAGAGAGACAGAGACCTCAGAGACACAGGGACAGGGAGAGAAGGCCAGAGGGGCTCCCTACCACACTAGCTTTGCTTGCTGGAGGCTGAATTATGAGTAGAAAATCTTCATTTCTCCTGTGCCTGAAATATCTAGTTCCCAGTATCCATGTGGATTCTTCTCAGAGAATGGCTCAACTCTCCTGCCTGGGAGAAAGGAGCAGAAGGCCTTATTAACAAAACAAAAGATGGAGCTGAGAGCCAGAGAGAAATTCTACCTTTAAAAAAATCGTAAAAAGGAAAAATTGCCAAAAAAAAATGAGGAGACAGGAGCAGAGAGAGACAGAGACCTCAGAGACACAGGGACAGGGATAGAAGGCCAGAGGGGCTCCCTACCACACTAGCTTTGCTTGCTGGAGGCTGAATTATGAGTAGAAAATCTTCATTTCTCCTGTGCCTGAAATATCTAGTTCCCAGTATCCATGTGGATTCTTCTCAGAGAATGGCTCAACTCTCCTGCCTGGGAGAAAGGAGCAGAAGGGCTTATTAACAAAACAAAAGATGGAGCTGAGAGCCAGAGAGAAATTCTACCTTTAAAAAAATCGTAAAAAGGAAAAATTGCCAAAAAAAAATGAGGAGACAGGAGCAGAGAGAGACAGAGACCTCAGAGACACAGGGACAGGGATAGAAGGCCAGAGGGGCTCCCAACCGCACTAGCTTGGCTTGCTGGAGGCTGAATTATGAGTAGAAAATCTTCATTTCTCCTGTGCCTGAAATATCTAGTTCCCAGTATCCATGTGGATTCTTCTCAGAGAATTGCTCAACTCTCCTGGCTGGGAGAAAGGAGCAGAAGGGCTTATTAACAAAACAAAAGATGGAACTGAGAGCCAGAGAGAAATTCTACCTTTAAAAAAATCGTAAAAAGGAAAAATTGCCAAAAAAAAATGAGGAGACAGGAGCAGAGAGTGACAGAGACCTCAGAGACACAGGGACAGGGATAGAAGGCCAGAGGGGCTCCCTACCACACTAGCTTTGCTTGCTGGAGGCTGAATTATGAGTAGAAAATCTTCATTTCTCCTGTGCCTGAAATATCTAGTTCCCAGTATCCATGTGGATCCTTCTCAGAGAATGGCTCAACTCTCCTGCCTGGGAGAAAGGAGCAGCAGGGCTTATTAACAAAACAAAAGATGGAGCTGAGAGCCAGAGAGAAATTCTACCTTTAAAAAAATCGTAAAAAGGAAAAATTGCCAAAAAAAAATGAGGAGACAGGAGCAGAGAGAGACAGAGACCTCAGAGACACAGGGACAGGTATAGAAGGCCAGAGGGGCTCCCAACCACACTAGCTTTGCTTGCTGGAGGCTGAATTATGAGTAGAAAATCTTCATTTCTCCTGTGCCTGAAATATCTAGTTCCCAGTATCCATGTGGATTCTTCTCAGAGAATGGCTCAACTCTCCTGCCTGGGAGAAAGGAGCAGAAGGGCTTATTAACAAAACAAAAGATGGAGCTGAGAGCCAGAGAGAAATTCTACCTTTAAAAAAATCGTAAAAAGGAAAAATTGCCAAAAAAAATGAGGAGACAGGAGCAGAGAGAGACAGAGACCTCAGAGACACAGGGACAGGGATAGAAGGCCAGAGGGGCTCCCTACCACACTAGCTTTGCTCGCTGGAGGCTGAATTATGAGTAGAAAATCTTCATTTCTCCTGTGCCTGAAATATCTAGTTCCCAGTATCCATGTGGATTCTTCTCAGAGAATGGCTCAACTCTCCTGCCTGGGAGAAAGGAGCAGAAGGGCTTATTAACAAAACAAAAGATGGAGCTGAGAGACAGAGAGAAATTCTACCTTTAAAAAAATCGTAAAAAGGAAAAATTGCCAAAAAAAATGAGGAGACAGGAGCAGAGAGAGACAGAGACCTCAGAGACACAGGGACAGGGATAGAAGGCCAGAGGGGCTCCCAACCACACTAGCTTTGCTTGCTGGAGGCTGAATTATGAGTAGAAAATCTTCATTTCTCCTGTACCTGAAATATCTAGTTCCCAGTATCCATGTGGATTCTTCTCAGATAATGGCTCAACTCTCCTGCCTGGGAGAAAGGAGCAGAAGGACTTATTAACAAAACAAAAGATGGAGCTCAGAGCCAGAGAGAAATTCTACCTTTAAAAAAATCGTAAAAAGGAAAAATTGCCCAAAAAAAAATGAGGAGACAGGAGCAGAGCGAGACAGAGACCTCAGAGACACAGGGACAGGGATAGAAGGCCAGAGGGGCTCCCAACCACATTAGCTTTGCTTGCTGGAGGCTGAATTATGAGTAGAAAATCTTCATTTCTCCTGTGCCTGAAATATCTAGTTCCCAGTATCCATGTGGATTCTTCTCAGAGAATGGCTCAACTCTCCTGCCTGGGAGAAAGGAGCAGAAGGGCTTATTAACAAAACAAAAGATGGAGCTGAGAGCCAGAGGGAAATTCTACCTTTAAAAAAATCGTAAAAAGTAAAAATTGCCAAAAAAAAATGAGGAGACAGCAGCAGAGAGAGACAGAGACCTCAGAGACACAGGGACAGGGATAGAAGCCCAGAGGGGCTCCCAACCACACTAGCTTTGCTTGCTGGAGGCTGAATTATGAGTAGAAAATCTTCATTTCTCCTGTGCCTGAAATATCTAGTTCCCAGTATCCATGTGGATTCTTCTCAGAGAATGGCTCAACTCTCCTGCCTGGGAGAAAGGAGCAGAAGGGCTTATTAACAAAACAAAAGATGGAGCTGAGAGCCAGAGAGAAATTCTACCTTTAAAAAAATCGTAAAAAGGAAAAATTGCCAAAAAAAAATGAGGAGACAGGAGCAGAGAGAGACAGAGACCTCAGAGACACAGGGACAGGGATAGAAGGCCAGAGGGGCTCCCTACCACACTAGCTTTGCTTGCTGGAGGCTGAATTATGAGTAGAAAATCTTCATTTCTCCTGTGCCTGAAATATCTAGTTCACAGTATCCATGTGGATACTTCTCAGAGAATGGCTCAACTCTCCTGCCTGGGAGAAAGGAGCAGAAGGGCTTATTAACAAAACAAAAGATGGAGCTGAGAGCCAGAGAGAAATTCTACCTTTAAAAAAATCGTAAAAAGGAAAAATTGCCAAAAAAAATGAGGAGACAGGAGCAGAGAGAGACAGAGACCTCAGAGACACAGGGACAGGGATAGAAGGCCAGAGGGGCTCCCTTCCACACTAGCTTTGCTTGCTGGAGGCTGAATTATGAGTAGAAAATCTTCATTTCTCCTGTGCCTGAAATATCTTGTTCCCAGTATCCATGTGGATGCTTCTCAGAGAATGGCTCAACTCTCCTGCCTGGAAGAAAGGAGCAGAAGTGCTAATTAACAAAACAAAAGATGGAGCTGAGAGCCAGAGAGAAATTCTACTTTTAAAAAAATCGTAAAAAGGAAAAATTGCCAAAAAAAATGAGGAGACAGGAGCAGAGAGAGACAGAGACCTCAGAGACACAGGGACAGGGATAGAAGGCCAGAGGGGCTAACTACCACATGAGCTTTGCTTGCTGGAGGCTGAATTATGAGTAGAAAATCTTCATTTCTCCTGTGCCTGAAATATCTAGTTCCCAGTATCCATGTGGATTCTTCTCAGAGAATGGCTCAACTCTCCTGCCTGGAAGAAAGGAGCAGAAGTGCTTATTAACAAAACAAAAGATGGAGCTGAGAGACAGAGAGAAATTCTACCTTTAAAAAAATCGTAAAAAGGAAAAATTGCCAAAAAAAATGAGGAGACAGGAGCAGAGAGAGACAGAGACCTCAGAGACACAGGGACAGGGATAGAAGGCCAGAGGGGCTAACTACCACATGAGCTTTGCTTGCTGGAGGCTGAATTATGAGTAGAAAATCTTCATTTCTCCTGTGCCTGAAATATCTAGTTCCCAGTATCCATGTGGATTCTTCTCAGAGAATGGCTCAACTCTCCTGCCTGGGAGAAAGGAGCAGAAGGGCTTATTAACAAAACAAAAGATGGAGCTGAGAGCCAGAGAGAAATTCTACCTTTAAAAAAATCGTAAAAAGGAAAAATTGCCAAAAAAAAAATGAGGAGACAGGAGCAGAGAGAGACAGAGACCTCAGAGACACAGGGACAGGGATAGAAGGCCAGAGGGGCTCCCTACCACACTAGCTTTGCTTGCTGGAGGCTGAATTATGAGTAGAAAATCTTCATTTCTCCTGTGCCTGAAATATCTAGTTCCCAGTATCCATGTGGATTCTTCTCAGAGAATGGCTCAACTCTCCTGCCTGGAAGAAAGGAGCAGAAGGGCTTATTAACAAAACAAAAGATGGAGCTGAGATCCAGAGAGAAATTCTACCTTTAAAAAAATCGTAAAAAGGAAAAATTGCCAAAAAAAATGAGGAGAGAGGAGCAGAGAGAGACAGAGACCTCAGAGACACAGGGACAGGGCTAGAAGACCAGAGGGGCTAACTACCACACTAGCCTTGCTTGCTGGAGGCTGAATTATGAGTAGAAATTCTTCATTTCTCCTGTGCCTGAAATATCTAGTTCCCAGTATCCATGTGGATTCTTCTCAGAGAATGGCTCAACTCTCCTGCCTGGGAGAAAGGAGCAGAAGGGCTTATTAACAAAACAAAAGATGGAGCTGAGAGCCAGAGAGAAATTCTACCTTTAAAAAAATCGTAAAAAGGAAAAATTGCCAAAAAAAAAAATGAGGAGACAGGAGCAGAGAGAGACAGGGACCTCAGAGACACAGGGACAGGGATAGAAGGCCAGAGGGGCTCCCAACCACACTAGCTTTGCTTGCTGGAGGCTGAATTATGAGTAGAAAATCTTCATTTCTCCTGTGCCTGAAATATCTAGTTCCCAGTATGCATGTGGATTCTTCTCAGAGAATGGCTCAACTCTCCTGCCTGGGAGAAAGGAGCAGCAGGGCTTATTAACAAAACAAAAGATGGAGCTGAGAGCCAGAGAGAAATTCTACCTTTAAAAAAGTCGTAAAAAGGAAAAATTGCCAAAAAAAATGAGGAGACAGGAGCAGAGAGAGACAGAGACCTCAGAGACACAGGGACAGGGATAGAAGGCCAAAGGGGCTCCCTACCACACTAGCTTTGCTTGCTGGAGGCTGAATTATGAGTAGAAAATCTTCATTTCTCCTGTGCCTGAAATATCTAGTTCCCAGTATCCATGTGGATTCTTCTCAGAGAATGGCTCAACTCTCCTGCCTGGGAGAAAGGAGCAGCAGGGCTTATTAACAAAACAAAAGATGGAGCTGAGAGCCAGAGAGAAATTCTACCTTTAAAAAAATCGTAGAAAGGAAAAATTGCCAAAAAAAAATGAGGAGACAGGAGCAGAGAGAGACAGAGACCTCAGAGACACAGGGACATGGATAGAAGGCCAGAGGGGCTCCCAACCACACTAGCTTTGCTTGCTGGAGGCTGAATTATGAGTAGAAAATCTTCATTTCTCCTGTGCCTGAAATATCTAGTTCCCAGTATACATTTGGATTCTTCTCAGAGAATGGCTCAACTCTCCTGCCTGGGAGAAAGGAGCAGAAGGGCTTATTAACAAAACAAAAGATGGAGATGAGAGCCAGAGAGAAATTCTACCTTTAAAAAAATCATAAAAAGGAAAAATTGCCAAAAAAATATGAGGAGACAGGAGCAGAGAGAGACAGAGACCTCAGAGACACAGGGACAGGGATAGAAGGCCAGAGGGGCTCCCGACCACACTAGCTTTGCTTGGGGGAGGATGAATTATGAGTAGAAAATCTTCATTTCTCCTGTGCCTGAAATATCTAGTTCCCAGTATCCATGTGGATTCTTCTCAGAGAATGGCTCAACTCTCCTGCCTGGGAGAAAGGAGCAGAAGGGCTTATTAACAAAACAAAAGATGGAGCTGAGAGCCAGAGAGAAATTCTACCTTTAAAAAATCATAAAAAGGAAAAATTGCCAAAAAAAAATGAGGAGACAGGAGCAGAGAGAGACAGAGACCACAGAGACACAGGGACAGGGATAGAAGGCCAGAGGGGCTCCCTACCACACTAGCTTTGCTTGCTGGAGGCTGAATTATGAGTAGAAAATCTTCATTTCTCCTGTGCCTGAAATATCTAGTTCCCAGTATCCATGTGGATTCTTCTCAGAGAATGGCTCAACTCTCCTGCCTGGGAGAAAGGAGCAGAAGGGCTTATTAACAAAACAAAAGATGGAGCTGAGAGCCCGAGAGAAATTGTACCTTTAAAAAAATCGTAAAAAGGAAAAATTGCCAAAAAAATGAGGAGACAGGAGCAGAGAGAGACAGAGACCTCAGAGACACAGGGACAGGGATAGAAGGCCAGAGGGGCACCCAACCACACTAGCTTTGCTTGCTGGAGGCTGAATTATGAGTAGAAAATCTTCATTTCTCCTGTGCCTGAAATATCTAGTTCCCAGTATCCATGTGGATTCTTCTCAGAGAATGGCTCAACTCTCCTGCCTGGAAGAAAGGAGCAGAAGGGCTTATTAACAAAACAAAAGATGGAGCTGAGAGCCAGAGAGAAATTCTACCTTTAAAAAAATCGTAAAAAGGAAAAATTGCCAAAAAAAATGAGGAGACAGGAGCAGAGATAGACAGAGACCTCAGAGACACAGGGACAGGGATAGAAGGCCAGAGGGGCTAACTACCACACTAGCTTTGCTTGCTGGAGGCTGAATTATGAGTAGAAATTCTTCATTTCTCCTGTACCTGAAATATCTAGTTCCCAGTATCCATGTGGATTCTTCTCAGAGAATGGCTCAACTCTCCTGCCTGGGAGAAAGGAGCAGAAGGGCTTATTAACAAAACAAAAGATGGAGCTGAGAGCCAGAGAGAAATTCTACCTTTAAAAAAATCGTAAAAAGGAAAAATTGCCAAAAAAAAATGAGGAGACAGGAGCAGAGAGAGACAGAGACCTCAGAGACACAGGGACAGGGATAGAAGGCCAGAGGGGCTCCCAACCACACTAGCTTTGCTTGCTGGAGGCTGAATTATGAGTAGAAAATCTTCATTTCTCCTGTGCCTGAAATATCTAGTTCCCAGTATCCATGTGGATTCTTCTCAGAGAATGGCTCAACTCTCCTGCCTGGGAGAAAGGAGCAGAAGGGCTTATTAACAAAACAAAAGATGGAGCTGAGAGCCAGAGAGAAATTCTACCTTTAAAAAAATCATAAAAAGGAAAAATTGCCAAAAAAAATGAGGAGACAGGAGCAGAGAGAGACAGAGACCTCAGAGACACAGGGACAGGGATAGAAGGCCAGAGGGGCTCCCTACCACACTAGCTTTGCTTGCTGGAGGCTGAATTATGAGTAGAAAATCTTCATTTCTCCTGTGCCTGAAATATCTAGGTCCCAGTATCCATGTAGATTCTTCTCAGAGAATGGCTCAACTCTCCTGCCTGGGAGAAAGGAGCAGAAGGGCTTATTAACAAAACAAAAGATGGAGCTGAGAGCCCGAGAGAAATTCTACCTTTAAAAAAATCGTAAAAAGGAAAAATTGCCAAAAAAATGAGGAGACAGGAGCAGAGAGAGACAGAGACCTCAGAGACACAGGGACAGGGATAGAAGGCCAGAGGGGCACCCAACCACACTAGCTTTGCTTGCTGGAGGCTGAATTATGAGTAGAAAATCTTCATTTCTCCTGTGCCTGAAATATCTAGTTCCCAGTATCCATGTGGATTCTTCTCAGAGAATGGCTCAACTCTCCTGCCTGGGAGAAAGGAGCAGAAGGGCTTATTAACAAAACAAAAGATGGAGCTGAGAGCCACAGAGAAATTCTACCTTTAAAAAAATCATAAAAAGGATAAGTTGCCAAAAAAAAAATGAGGAGACAGGAGCAGAGAGAGACAGAGACCTCAGAGACACAGGGACAGGGATAGAAGGCCAGAGGGGCTCCCTACCACACTAGCTTTGCTTGCTGGAGGCTGAATTATGAGTAGAAAATCTTCATTTCTCCTGTGCCTGAAATATCTAGTTCCCAGTATCCATGTGGCTTCTTCTCAGAGAATGGCTCAACTCTCCTGCCTGGAGGAAAGGAGCAGAAGGGCTTATTAACAAAACAAAAGATGGAGCTGAGAGCCAGAGAGAAATTCTACCTTTAAAAAAATCGTAAAAAGGATAAATTGCCAAAAAAAAATGAGGAGACAGGAACAGAGAGAGACAGAGACCTCAGAGACACAGGGACAGGGATAGAAGGCCAGAGGGGCTCCCAACCACACTAGCTTTGCTTGCTGGAGGCTGAATTATGAGTAGAAAATCTTCATTTCTCCTGTGCCTGAAATATCTAGTTCCCAGGATCCATGTGGATTCTTCTCAGAGAATGGCTCAACTCTCCTGCCTGGAGAAAGGAGCAGAAGGGCTTATTAACAAAACAAAAGATGGAGCTGAGAGCCCGAGAGAAATTCTACCTTTAAAAAAATCGTAAAAAGGAAAAATTGCCAAAAAAAAAATGAGGAGACAGGAGCAGAGAGAGACAGAGACCTCAGAGACACAGGGACAGGGATAGAAGGCCAGAGGGGCTCCCTACCACACTAGCTTTGCTTGCTGGAGGCTGAATTATGAGTAGAAAATCTTCATTTCTCCTGTGCCTGAAATATCTAGTTCCCAGTATCCATGTGGATTCTTCTCAGAGAATGGCTCAACTCTCCTGCCTGGGAGAAAGGAGCAGCAGGGCTTATTAACAAAACAAAAGATGGAGCTGAGAGCCAGAGAGAAATTCTACCTTTAAAAAAATCGTAAAAAGGAAAAATTGCCAAAAAAAAATGAGGAGACAGGAGCAGAGAGAGACAGAGACCTCAGAGACACAGGGACAGGGATAGAAGGCCAGAGGAGCTCCCAACCACACTAGCTTTGCTTGCTGGAGGCTGAATTATGAGTAGAAAATCTTCATTTCTCCTGTGCCTGAAATATCTAGTTCCCAGTATCCATGTGGATTCTTCTCAGAGAATGGCTCAACTCTCCTGCCTGGGAGAAAGGAGCAGAAGGGCTTATTAACAAAACAAAAGATGGAGCTGAGAGCCAGAGAGAAATTCTACCTTTAAAAAAATCGTAAAAAGGAAAAATTGCCAAAAAAAAATGAGGAGACAGGAGCAGAGAGAGACAGAGACCTCAGAGACACAGGGACAGGGATAGAAGGCCAGAGGGTCTCCCTACCACACTAGCTTTGCTTGCTGGAGGCTGAATTATGAGTAGAAAATCTTCATTTCTCCTGTGCCTGAAATATCTAGTTCCCAGTATCCATGTGGATTCTTCTCAGAGAATGGCTCAACTCTCCTGCCTGGGAGAAAGGAGCAGCAGGGCTTATTAACAAAACAAAAGATGGAGCTGAGAGCCAGAGAGAAATTCTACCTTTAAAAAAATCGTAAAAAGGAAAAATTGCCAAAAAAATGAGGAGACATGAGCAGAGAGAGACAGAGACCTCAGAGACACAGGGACAGGGATAGAAGGCCAGAGGGGCTCCCTACCACACTAGCTTTGCTTGCTGGAGGCTGAATTATGAGTAGAAAATCTTCATTTCTCCTGTGCCTGAAATATCCAGTTCCCGGTATCCATGTGGATTCTTCTCAGAGAATGGCTCAACTCTCCTGCCTGGGAGAAAGGAGCAGCAGGGCTTATTAACAAAACAAAAGATGGAGCTGAGAGCCAGAGAGAAATTCTACCTTTAAAAAAATCGTAAAAAGGAAAAATTGCCAAAAAAAAATGAGGAGACAGGAGCAGAGAGAGACAGAGACCTCAGAGACACAGGGACAGGGATAGAAGGCCAGAGGGGCTCCCAACCACACTAGCTTTGCTTGCTGGAGGCTGAATTATGAGTAGAAAATCTTCATTTCTCCTGTGCCTGAAATATCTAGTTCCCAGTATCCATGGGGATTCTTCTCAGAGAATGGCTCAACTCTCCTGCCTGGGAGAAAGGAGCAGAAGGGCTTATTAACAAAACAAAAGATGGAGCTGAGAGCCAGAGAGAAATTCTACCTTTAAAAAAATCGTAAAAAGGAAAAATTGCCAAAAAAATATGAGGAGACAGGAGCAGAGAGAGACAGAGACCTCAGAGACACAGGGACAGGGATAGAAGGCCAGAGGGGCTCCCTACCACACTAGCTTTGCTTGCTGGAGGCTGAATTATGAGTAGAAAATCTACATTTCTCCTGTTCCCTGAAATATCTAATTCCCAGTAGCCATGAGGAATCTTCACAGAGAAGGGCTCAACTCTCCTGCCTGGGAGGAAGGAGCAGAAGGGATTATTAACAAAAGAAAAGGTGGAGCTGAGAGCCAGAGAAAAACTTTACCTTTAGAAAAATCATAAAAAGGAAAAATTACCAAAAAAAATGAGGAGACAGGAGCAGAGAGAGACAGAGACCTCAGAGACACAGGGACAGGGATAGAAGGCCAGAGGGGCTCCCTACCACACTAGCTTTGCTTGCTGGAGGCTGAATTATGAGTAGAAAATCTTCATTTCTCCTGTGCCGGAAATATCTAGTTCCCAGTGTCCATGTGGATGCTTCTCAGAGAATGGCTCAACTCTCCTGCCTGGGAGAAAGGAGCAGAAGGGCTTATTAACAAAACAAAAGATGGAGCTGAGAGCCAGAGAGAAATTCTACCTTTAAAAAAATCGTAAAAAGGAAAAATTGCCAAAAAAAAATGAGGAGACAAGAGCAGAGAGAGACAGAGACCTCAGAGACACAGGGACAGGGATAGAAGGCCAGAGGGGCTCCCAACCACACTAGCTTTGCTTGCTGGAGGCTGAATTATGAGTAGAAAATCTTCATTTCTCCTGTGCCTGAAATATCTAGTTCCCAGTATCCATGTGGATTCTTCTCAGAGAATGGTTCAACTCTCCTGCCTGGGAGAAAGGAGCAGAAGGGCTTATTAACAAAACAAAAGATGGAGCTGAGAGCCAGAGAGAAATTCTACCTTTAAAAAAATCGTAAAAAGGAAAAATTGCCAAAAAAAATGAGGAGACAGGAGCAGAGAGAGACAGAGACCTCAGAGACACAGGGACAGGGATAGAAGGCCAGAGGGGCTCCCTACCACACTAGCTTTGCTTGCTGGAGGCTGAATTATGAGTAGAAAATCTTCATTTCTCCTGTGCCTGAAATATCTAGTTCCCAGTATGCATGTGGATTCTTCTCAGAGAATGGCTCATCTCTCCTGCCTGGGAGAAAGGAGCAGAAGGGCTTATTAACAAAACAAAAGATGGAGCTGAGAGCCAGAGAGAAATTCTACCTTTAAAAAAATCGTAAAAAGGAAAAATTGCCAAAAAAAATGAGGAGACAGGAGCAGAGAGAGACAGAGACCTCAGAGACACAGGGACAGGGATAGAAGGCCAGAGGGGCTCCCTACCACACTAGCTTTGCTTGCTGTAGGCTGAATTATGAGTAGAAAATCTTCATTTCTCCTGTGCCTGAAATATCTAGTTCCCAGTATCCATGTGGATTCTTCTCAGAGAATGGCTCAACTCTCCTGCCTGGGAGAAAGGAGCAGAAGGGCTTATTAACAAAACAAAAGATGGAGCTGAGATCCAGAGAGAAATTCTACCTTTAAAAAAATCGTAAAAAGGAAAAATTGCCAAAAAAATATGAGGAGACAGGAGCAGAGAGAGACAGAGACCTCAGAGACACAGGGACAGGGATAGAAGGCCAGAGGGGCTCCCAACCACACTAGCTTTGCTTGCTGGAGGCTGAATTATGAGTAGAAAATCTTCATTTCTCCTGTGCCTGAAATATCTAGTTCCCAGTATCCATGTGGATTCTTCTCAGAGAATGGCTCAACTCTCCTGCCTGGGAGAAAGGAGCAGAAGGGCTTATTAACAAAACAAAAGATGGAGCTCAGAGCCAGAGAGAAATTCTACCTTTAAAAAAATCGTAAACAGGAAAAATTGCCAAAAAAAAATGAGGAGACAGGAGCAGAGAGAGACAGAGACCTCAGAGACACAGGGACAGGGATAGAAGGCCAGAGGGGCTCCCAACCACACTAGCTTTGCTTGCTGGAGGCTGAATTATGAGTAGAAAATCTTCATTTCTCCTGTGCCTGAAATATCTAGTTCCCAGTATCCATGTGGATTCTTCTCAGAGAATGGCTCAACTCTCCTGCCTGGGAGAAAGGAGCAGAAGGGCTTATTAACAAAACAAAAGATGGGGCTGAGAGCCAGAGAGAAATTCTACCTTTAAAAAAATCGTAAAAAGGAAAAATTGCCAAAAAAATGAGGAGACAGGAGCAGAGAGAGACAGAGACCTCAGAGACACAGGGACAGGGATAGAAGGCCAGAGGGGCTCCCAACCACACTAGCTTTGCTTGCTGGAGGCTGAATTATGAGTAGAAAATCTTCATTTCTCCTGTGCCTGAAATATCTAGTTCCCAGTATCCATGTGGATTCTTCTCAGAGAATGGTTCAACTCTCCTGCCTGGGAGAAAGGAGCAGAAGGGCTTATTAACAAAACAAAAGATGGAGCTGAGAGCCAGAGAGAAATTCTACCTTTAAAAAAATCGTAAAAGGAAAAATTGCCAAAAAAAATGAGGAGACAGGAGCAGAGAGAGACAGAGACCTCAGAGACACAGGGACAGGGATAGAAGGCCAGAGGGGCTCCCTACCACACTAGCTTTGCTTGCTGGAGGCTGAATTATGAGTAGAAAATCTTCATTTCTCCTGTGCCTGAAATATCTAGTTCCCAGTATCCATGTAGATTCTTCGCAGAGAATGGCTCAACTCTCCTGCCTGGGAGAAAGGAGCAGCAGGGCTTATTAACAAAACAAAAGATGGAGCTGAGAGCCAGAGAGAAATTCTACATTTAAAAAAATCGTAAAAAGGAAAAATTGCCAAAAATAAAATGAGGAGACAGGAGCAGAGAGAGACAGAGACCTCAGAGACACAGGGACAGGGATAGAAGGCCAGAGGGGCTCCCGACCACACTAGCTTTGCTTGCTGGAGGATGAATTATGAGTAGAAAATCTTCATTTCTCCTGTGCCTGAAATATCTAGTTCCCAGTATCCATGTGGATTCTTCTCAGAGAATGGCTCAACTCTCCTGCCTGGGAGAAAGGAGCAGAAGGGCTTATTAACAAAACAAAAGATGGAGCTGAGAGCCAGAGAGAAATTCTACCTTTAAAAAAATCGTAAAAAGGAAAAATTGCCAAAAAAAAATGAGGAGACAGGAGCAGAGAGAGACAGAGACCACAGAGACACAGGGACAGGGATAGAAGGCCAGAGGGGCTCCCTACCACACTAGCTTTGATTGCTGGAGGCTGAATTATGAGTAGAAAATCTTCATTTCTCTTGTGCCTGAAATATCTAGTTCCCAGTATCCATGTGGATTCTTCTCAGAGAATGGCTCAACTCTCCTGCCTGGGAGAAAGGAGCAGAAGGGCTTATTAACAAAACAAAAGATGGAGCTGAGAGCCCGAGAGAAATTCTACCTTTAAAAAAATCGTAAAAAGGAAAAATTGCCAAAAAAATGAGGAGACAGGAGCAGAGAGAGACAGAGACCTCAGAGACACAGGGACAGGGATAGAAGGCCAGAGGGGCTCCCAACCACACTAGCTTTGCTTGCTGGAGGCTGAATTATGAGTAGAAAATCTTCATTTCTCCTGTGCCTGAAATATCTAGTTCCCAGTATCCATGTGGATTCTTCTCAGAGAATGGCTCAACTCTCCTGCCTGGGAGAAAGGAGCAGAAGGGCTTATTAACAAAACAAAAGATGGAGCTGAGAGCCAGAGAGAAATTCTACCTTTAAAAAAATCGTAAAAAGGAAAAATTGCCAAAAAAAATTGAGGAGACAGGAGCAGAGAGAAACAGAGACCTCAGAGACACAGGGACAGGGATAGAAGGCCAGAGGGGCTCCCAACCACACTAGCTTTGCTTGCTGGAGGCTGAATTATGAGTAGAAAATCTTCATTTCTCCTGTGCCTGAAATATCTAGTTCCCAGTATCCATGTGGATTCTTCTCAGAGAATGGCTCAACTCTCCTGCCTGGGAGAAAGGAGCAGAAGGGCTTATTAACAAAACAAAAGATGGAGATGAGAGCCAGAGAGAAATTCTACCTTTAAAAAAATCGTAAAAAGGAAAAATTGCCAAAAAAAATGAGGAGACAGGAGCAGAGAGAGACAGAGACCTCAGAGACACAGGGACAGGGATAGAAGGCCAGAGGGGCTCCCTACCACACTAGCTTTGCTTGCTGGAGGCTGAATTATGAGTAGAAAATCTTCATTTCTCCTGTGCCTGAAATATCTTGTTCCCAGTATCCATGTGGATTCTTCTCAGAGAATGGCTCAACTCTCCTGCCTGGGAGAAAGGAGCAGAAGGGCTTATTAACAAAACAAAAGATGGAGCTGAGAGCCAGAGAGAAATTCTACCTTTAAAAAAATCGTAAAAAGAAAAAATTGCCAAAAAAAATTGAGGAGACAGGAGCAGAGAGAGACAGAGACCTCAGAGACACAGGGACAGGGATAGAAGGCCAGAGGGGCTCCCAACCACACTAGCTTTGCTTGCTGGAGGCTGAATTATGAGTAGAAAATCTTCATTTCTCCTGTGCCTGAAATATCTAGTTCCCAGGATCCATGTGGATTCTTCTCAGAGAATGGCTCAACTCTCCTGCCTGGGAGAAAGGAGCAGAAGGGCTTATTAACAAATCAAAAGATGGAGCTGAGAGCCAGAGAGAAATTCTACCTTTAAAAAAATCGTAAAAAGGAAAAATTGCCAAAAAAAAATGAGGAGACAGGAGCAGAGAGAGACAGAGACCTCAGAGACACAGGGACAGGGATAGAAGGCCAGAGGGGCTCCCTACCACACTAGCTTTGCTTGCTGGAGGCTGAATTATGAGTAGAAAATCTTCATTTCTCCTGTGCCTGAAATATCTAGTTCCCAGTATCCATGTGGATTCTTCTCAGAGAATGGCTCAACTCTCCTGCCTGGGAGAAAGGAGCAGAAGGGCTTATTAACAAAACAAAAGATGGAGCTGAGAGCCAGAGAGAAATTCTACCTTTAAAAAAATCGTAAAAAGGAAAAATTGCCAAAGAAAAATGAGGAGACAGGAGCAGAGAGAGACAGAGACCTCAGAGACACAGGGACAGGGATAGAAGGCCAGAGGGGCTCCCAACCACACTAGCTTTGCTTGCTGGAGGCTGAATTATGAGTAGAAAATCATCATTTCTCCTGTGCCTGAAATATCTAGTTCCCAGTATCCATGTGGATTCTTCTCAGAGAATGGCTCAACTCTCCTGCCTGGGAGAAAGGAGCAGAAGGGCTTATTAACAAAACAAAAGATGGAGCTGAGAGCCAGAGAGAAATTCTACCTTTAAAAAAATCGTAAAAAGGAAAAATTGCCAAAAAAAATGAGGAGACAGGAGCAGAGAGAGACAGAGACCTCAGAGACACAGGGACAGGGATAGAAGGCCAGAGGGGCTCCCTACCACACTAGCTTTGCTTGCTGGAGGCTGAATTATGAGTAGAAAATCTTCATTTCTCCTGTGCCTGAAATATCTAGTTCCCAGTATCCATGTGGATTCTTCTCAGAGAATGGCTCAACTCTCCTGCCTGGGAGAAAGGAGCAGCAGGGCTTATTAACAAAACAAAAGATGGAGCTGAGAGCCAGAGAGAAATTCTACCTTTAAAAAAATCATAAAAAGGAAAAATTGCCAAAAAAAATGAGGAGACATGAGCAGAGAGAGACAGAGACCTCAGAGACACAGGGACAGGGATAGAAGGCCAGAGGGGCTCCATACCACACTAGCTTTGCTTGCTGGAGGCTGAATTATGAGTAGAAAATCTTCATTTCTCCTGTGCCTGAAATATCTAGTTCCCAGTATCCATGTGGATTCTTCTCAGAGAATGGCTCAACTCTCCTGCCTGGGAGAAAGGAGCAGCAGGGCTTATTAACAAAACAAAAGATGGAGCTGAGAGCCAGAGAGAAATTCTACCTTTAAAAAAATCGTAAAAAGGAAAAATTGCCAAAAAAAAATGAGGAGACAGGAGCAGAGAGAGACAGAGACCTCAGAGACACAGGGACAGGGATAGAAGGCCAGAGGGGCTCCCAACCACACTAGCTTTGCTTGCTGGAGGCTGAATTATGAGTAGAAAATCTTCATTTCTCCTGTGCCTGAAATATCTAGTTCCCAGTATCCATGTGGATTCTTCTCAGAGAATGGCTCAACTCTCCTGCCTGGGAGAAAGGAGCAGAAGGGCTTATTAACAAAACAAAAGATGGAGCTCAGAGCCAGAGAGAAATTCTACCTTTAAAAAAATCGTAAAAAGGAAAAATTGCCAAAAAAAAATGAGGAGACAGGAGCAGAGAGAGACAGAGACCTCAGAGACACAGGGACAGGGATAGAAGGCCAGAGGGGCTCCCAACCACACTAGCTTTGCTTGCTGGAGGCTGAATTATGAGTAGAAAATCTTCATTTCTCCTGTGCCTGAAATATCTAGTTCCCAGTATCCATGTGGATTCTTCTCAGAGAATGGCTCAACTCTCCTGCCTGGGAGAAAGGAGCAGCAGGGCTTATTAACAAAACAAAAGATGGAGCTGAGAGCCAGAGAGAAATTCTACCTTTAAAAAAATCGTAAAAAGGAAAAATTGCCAAAAAAAAATGAGGAGACAGGAGCACAGAGAGACAGAGACCTCAGAGACACAGGGACAGGGATAGAAGGCCAGAGGGGCTCCCAACCACACTAGCTTTGCTTGCTGGAGGCTGAATTATGAGTAGAAAATCTTCATTTCTCCTGTGCCTGAAATATCTAGTTCCCAGTATCCATGTGGATTCTTCTCAGAGAATGGCTCAACTCTCCTGCCTGGGAGAAAGGAGCAGAAGGGCTTATTAACAAAACAAAAGATGGAGATGAGAGCCAGAGAGAAATTCTACCTTTAAAAAAATCGTAAAAAGGAAAAATTGCCAAAAAAAAATGAGGAGACAGGAGCAGAGAGAGACAGAGACCTCAGAGACACAGGGACAGGGATAGAAGGCCAGAGGGGCTCCCTACCACACTAGCTTTGCTTGCTGGAGGCTGAATTATGAGTAGAAAATCTTCATTTCTCCTGTGCCTGAAATATCTAGTTCCCAGTATCCATGTGGATTCTTCTCAGAGAATGGCTCAACTCTCCTGCCTGGGAAAAAGGAGCAGAAGGGCTTATTAACAAAACAAAAGATGGAGATGAGAGCCAGAGAGAAATTCTACCTTTAAAAAAATCATAAAAAGGAAAAATTGCCAAAAAAAATGAGGAGACAGGAGCAGAGAGAGACAGAGACCTCAGAGACACAGGGACAGGGATAGAAAGCCAGAGGGGCTCCCTACCACACTAGCTTTGCTTGCTGGAGGCTGAATTATGAGTAGAAAATCTTCATTTCTCCTGTGCCTGAAATATCTAGTTCCCAGTGTCCATGTGGATTCTTCTCAGAGAATGGCTCAACTCTCCTGCCTGGGAGAAAGGAGCAGAATGGCTTATTAACAAAACAAAAGATGGAGCTGAGAGCCAGAGAGAAATTCTACCTTTAAAAAAATCGTAAAAAGGAAAAATTGCCAAAAAAAAATGAGGAGACAGGAGCAGAGAGAGACAGAGACCTCAGAGACACAGGGACAGGGATAGAAGGCCAGAGGGGCTCCCTACCACACTAGCTTTGCTTGCTGGAGGCTGAATTATGAGTAGAAAATCTTCATTTCTCCTGTGCCTGAAATATCTAGTTCCCAGTATCCATGTGGATTCTTCTCAGAGAATGGCTCAACTCTCCTGCCTGGGAGAAAGGAGCAGCAGGGCTTATTAACAAAACAAAAGATGGAGCTGAGAGCCAGAGAGAAATTCTACCTTTAAAAAAATCATAAAAAGGAAAAATTGCCAAAAAAAATGAGGAGACATGAGCAGAGAGAGACAGAGACCTCAGAGACACAGGGACAGGGATAGAAGGCCAGAGGGGCTCCCTACCACACTAGCTTTGCTTGCTGGAGGCTGAATTATGAGTAGAAAATCTTCATTTCTCCTGTGCCTGAAATATCTAGTTCCCAGTATCCATGTGGATTCTTCTCAGAGAATGGCTCAACTCTCCTGCCTGGGAGAAAGGAGCAGCAGGGCTTATTAACAAAACAAAAGATGGAGCTCAGAGCCAGAGAGAAATTCTACCTTTAAAAAAATCGTAAAAAGGAAAAATTGCCAAAAAAAATGAGGAGACAGGAGCAGAGAGAGACAGAGACCTCAGAGACACAGGGACCGGGATAGAAGGCCAGAGGGGCTCCCAACCACTCTAGCTTTGCTTGCTGGAGGCTGAATTATGAGTAGAAAATCTTCATTTCTCCTGTGCCTGAAATATCTAGTTCCCAGTATCCATGTGGATTCTTTTCAGAGAATGGCTCAACTCTCCTGCCTGGGAGAAAGGAGCAGAAGGGCTTATTAACAAAACAAAAGATGGAGCTGAGAGCCAGAGAGAAATTCTACCTTTAAAAAAATCGTAAAAAGGAAAAATTGCCAAAAAAAAATGAGGAGACAGGAGCAGAGAGAGACAGAGACCTCAGAGACACAGGGACAGGGATAGAAGGCCAGAGGGGCTCCCAACCACACTAGCTTTGCTTGCTGGAGGCTGAATTATGAGTAGAAAATCTTCATTTCTCCTGTGCCTGAAATATCTAGTTCCCAGTATCCATGTGGATTCTTCTCAGAGAATGGCTCAACTCTCCTGCCTGGGAGAAAGGAGCAGCAGGGCTTATTAACAAAACAAAAGATGGAGCTGAGAGCCAGAGAGAAATTCTACCTTTAAAAAAATCGTAAAAAGGAAAAATTGCCAAAAAAAATGAGGAGACAGGAGCAGAGAGAGACAGAGACCTCAGAGACACAGGGACAGGGATAGAAGGCCAGAGGGGCTCCCAACCACACTAGCTTTGCTTGCTGGAGGCTGAATTATGAGTAGAAAATCTTCATTTCTCCTGTGCCTGAAATATCTAGTTCCCAGTATCCATGTGGATTCTTCTCAGAGAATGGCTCAACTCTCCTGCCTGGGAGAAAGGAGCAGAAGGGCTTATTAACAAAACAAAAGATGGAGATGAGAGCCAGAGAGAAATTCTACCTTTAAAAAAATCGTAAAAAGGAAAAATTGCCAAAAAAAATGAGGAGACAGGAGCAGAGAGAGACAGAGACCTCAGAGACACAGGGACAGGGATAGAAGGCCAGAGGGGCTCCCTACCACACTAGCTTTGCTTGCTGGAGGCTGAATTATGAGTAGAAAATCTTCATTTCTCCTGTGCCTGAAATATCTAGTTCCCAGTATCCATGTGGATTCTTCTCAGAGAATGGCTCAACTCTCCTGCCTGGGAGAAAGGAGCAGAAGGGCTTATTAACAAAACAAAAGATGGAGATGAGAGCCAGAGAGAAATTCTACCTTTAAAAAAATCATAAAAAGGAAAAATTGCCAAAAAAAATGAGGAGACAGGAGCAGAGAGAGACAGAGACCTCAGAGACACAGGGACAGGGATAGAAGGCCAGAGGGGCTCCCTACCACACTAGCTTTGCTTGCTGGAGGCTGAATTATGAGTAGAAAATCTACATTTCTCCTGTTCCCTGAAATATCTAATTCCCAGTAGCCATGAGGAATCTTCACAGAGAAGGGCTCAACTCTCCTGCCTGGGAGGAAGGAGCAGAAGGGATTATTAACAAAAGAAAAGGTGGAGCTGAGAGCCAGAGAAAAACTTTACCTTTAGAAAAATCATAAAAAGGAAAAATTACCAAAAAAAATGAGGAGACAGGAGCAGAGAGAGACAGAGACCTCAGAGACACAGGGACAGGGATAGAAGGCCAGAGGGGCTCCCTACCACACTAGCTTTGCTTGCTGGAGGCTGAATTATGAGTAGAAAATCTTCATTTCTCCTGTGCCTGAAATATCTAGTTCCCAGTGTCCATGTGGATTCTTCTCAGAGAATGGCTCAACTCTCCTGCCTGGGAGAAAGGAGCAGAAGGGCTTATTAACAAAACAAAAGATGGAGCTGAGAGCCAGAGAGAAATTCTACCTTTAAAAAAACCGTAAAAAGGAAAAATTGCCAAAAAAAAATGAGGAGACAAGAGCAGAGAGAGACAGAGACCTCAGAGACACAGGGACAGGGATAGAAGGCCAGAGGGGCTCCCTACCACACTAGCTTTGCTTGCTGGAGGCTGAATTATGAGTAGAAAATCTTCATTTCTCCTGTGCCTGAAATATCTAGTTCCCAGTATCCATGTGGATTCTTCTCAGAGAATGGCTCAACTCTCCTCGATTCACAAAATATCTTAATTAATCTAACTACTTTCAATGGCAAAGTCAGCTGATATACACATATCTGTGGACACATGTCTGACCTTAGGCATGAAGCTCTGAGTAGAATGAATATACTATAAAGTAGCACCTAGCTGGGGCTCTATAGTTACTGAACTTCTTTTGTGAAATATTGCTTTCAGGGACTTCTCCCTCCAGATTCATTTCTAGTGGGTAGGGCTACCTCTGTCTCCTTCTCTCCATCTCTCTCTGTTTCTTTGTGTTTTCCTGTATCTCTTTTTAAAATTCTTTTTTTTAAGGTAAAGTATCCCCTGAGCTCTCAAGCCCCTCCTTTAACTTGCTAATTTATGCCTTTCCTCCTCGCATCTCTGAGAAGCACAAAGCAAGGCCCCTCCTGAGATGGCTACTGAACTTTAGCTGTGAAATACTGCTTTTGCACAGTGCACATGTGCGCAGCATGGTTTTCATTTTTTGCATTTTAAAATTAAAATATAAAATTATTTTATTGTCTTTTTTTCTCTTTTATAGTTTTTATTCTTCTTCCCTCTTTTTCTCTTTTCTTTTCCTTTTTCATTTAACTCCATCCCTTGGTGACTCAGCCTCCATGAACAGAGTGTCTAGGCAGGTCTCAGTGAACAGTACCCAAACATCTGATTACTATTAAGGTAACTGCGTTTTAGTTTAAAAAGGTAATGAGGTAGAGGCAATGGGGAGGAAAAAAGGAGGGCTGAGAGCCCTGTCTGCTGTCCAATTGACCCCTCTGTTCTACACCTTCCTGTCAGTGCCCAGAGGGGGACCAGGGACCCAAAGGAAGCTAAAGACATTTATTCTCTCTTGTGGGGTGACTGATGCTCCTTCAGTGGGGACCAGAGGCACTGTTGTGTCTAGATTTTCATGCCCCACTGGTTCCTCTGAGAGGGAGGAACTTTCAGCCTTTTTTGGCTTAAGGGTTCAGCCCGTCTGTTCCACAGCATTTGACGGCAAAGAAACCAGGGATGGGGTGGGTGTGGGCTTGGTTGTCAGCCCAAGCCAACCACATTTACCCGAGGTCTGTACATGCTGTTTTCTGGAGTGCATTCTCCTCACCTTCTGATGAGTTGTATGCATTAGAGGAAGGTGGAAAGAACATGGAAATTAGCTTTCTAGGAGCCTGGGCTAACACTCACTCAATTGATTCCACAGCATTTTCTTAAGATACTTCCTGGTTAAAGAAGCTGGATCCTAAAAGCCTGCCCTTTGATTGCCTGTGTTCAGTCATGCTGTGGACCTAATTGCTATAGTGAGACTAAAGTCTGTATTGAAAGAAAATGACTGTTTCTAATATTATTAATTATCTATTGATTTTTTTCTATATTACATATTGTCTTTTCCACTCATTTATTTTGTGCCCATTAGACAATTTTCAGTTTTCACTTTGCTTTCAGATATCAGGGGAGAAATCACCCTCACGAGTGTCTGGTGTCAATAAGTAATCCCAGAACTACTCTGAGTCTACCTGGGGGATACTGTGGAATAAAGGCTCATTAAAATAAGAATATCGATATCTTGAAAAACTTTTTACCAAGAATGGTTAAGAGCAGGGATTACATCAGGAACATTAGATACCTGAAGCATTAATTATCACAAAAATCATTAGATATTAGTACAGTATACTATTTATACATATTTAAAGGAGATTAGAGATCTTTTTGTTTTCAAAGTTATCCTAAATCACAGTTAAGAGTAAATTTAGCACATACACTCAGATATGTCCAATTATAAATTTTCTTATGCCTTTTCATCTAAACTACCTTCAGTGTTACCTATTCCTTTTATTCTGAGGAAGTAGAGGAAGAAAAGTAAATGATTTCCCCAATATCGCACTCCAGTTAGTGGCAGAACTGGACTGACTCCCACTGAGTTCTTCAGACAGTATACAGCCATCTTGGTGGGGCTGCTCTTTGATTCCCAGGACTCACTAGACGTGAAGATGAAGAATCACACCCCAGTAACTGAGTTGTCCTCCTGGGAATCCCTCACACTGGGGGGCTGGAGAACCTGCTCTTCGTCCTGTTTCTGGCCTTCTACCTGCTCACTCTGCTGGGAAACCTGCTCATTCTCTTACCCGGGCTGTGCCTGCCAGCTCTTCTACCACTTCCTGGGCTGCACCGAGTGTTTCTTGTACACCGAGATGGCCTACAACTGCTGTGTGGCCATCTGTCACCCTTTGCGATCCTCAGTCATCATGAGCCACCGGGTGTGGATCGTCATGACTCTCGGCACCTGGCTGGGGAGCTGTCTGCATGCATCCATTCTCACAGTTCTCATCTTCAGGCTCCTCTACTGCAGCCCCAACGAGTTGGACCATTTTTTCTGTGATATTGCAGCGGTGCTGCCCCGACCTGCACAGACACCTCTCTGGCCCAGACGGTGAGCTTCATCAACCTGGGTGTGGTTGCACTCCTGTGTTTTCTTCTCATTCTCGCTTCTTATACTCGCATCATCATCTCTGTTCTGAAGATTGGCTCCTCAGGAGGCAAACGCAGAGCCTTCTCCACCTGCAGTGCCCACCTGACTTCCATCCTGCCCTTCTACGGGCCGGTGGTCCTCGTTTATCTCCGACCTGCCTCCAGTCCTTGGCTGGACTCTGTGGTTCAAGTTCTGAATAACACTGTGACTCCTTCCCTGAACCCTTTGATATATTCATTGAGAAACAAAGATGTGAAGTCAGCACTAGGAAAGGTATTAAGGAGAACTTCATTGTGAGGAGTAAACTTGGTGTCATGATCCATCTTTAGAGTTTTGTCTTATGTTTATCTGGGGGCAATTGATTAGTCTCTTGTATTTGATGGCATTACTGAGGGGGGGTTGGGGACAAACAAGTGTGATTAAATAGATTCTGGTATGATTTATGTGTATATGTTTATGTAATTTGTTTAAAGAATTACTTTATTGAACTTTATTTATTTATTTTAACTTGACCAGAGAGGGATGGGGGTGGCAGAGAAAGTGAGAAAGCAAACCGCCAGGTCTGGGACTTGAACCACAGTCAGCCATGTGGGAGTCCACCGCACTTAACCACCACACCACCTGCCGGCCCCAATGTTTATATAATTTTTTTATTCAACAAAATCCCTACCATGCTTGCTATGTGCCACTATTCTATGCACTTTACAACTACTGATATAAGTGGTAATGATCACATGAAGTAGCTGGTGTTACTGAAGGTGAAGAGAAGGTGCAGAGAGGCTAAGACACTTGTTCTGAGCCAGAATGGGAACAAAGGGCCTTAGGCTTGTGCTATACTGCTTCAGTACTGTAACACTTAACACACATGCTCTTTTAGGAACGTTTTCAATGTACACAGATGTTCTCCAATTTACCAAAAGCAATCTGTGGTTCATTAAATTAGCTGCATTGACTTCTGTAAGTTTTTGCTCTGTATTTTGATAGATGAAATATCTCAGTCTGATATAAAGATATTCTCTTATATTTTAGAAGCCAGGTAATACCCAAATCACCTTCTGTTAGTAATGGGCCCCTACTCAGGTAAGTTTATTTCTGTATGACAATGGTTTGAACTCTGTAAGAAGTGCAGGTTTTCTTTTATTCAGTCAAAGACTGATTGTGAATTTCAGGATCCTTGGACTTTCAAAATAATAATAATAATCTATTTCTCATGGAAATAGCTTTGAAGAAAGTTAACAAACTAAAAAGAAATAATGGTGTAAATAGAAACTACTCACTAGTCTCATCACCAAAAAATAATCAATAACTTTAGGTCATCAGGAAAGTCACGATGCATTTTTACATAGAAAAATGAATCATGATTTTCCCAATGACCTAATATTAACATTTGGTAATTTTTGTAGTGCTCTCATTAGTTACTACATTGGGACTAGGGTTTCTAACTTCTTGTTTCAAATTATTTCATCTATATCTATATCATCTTTACCCATGCCTCTACTTAAATTATTCATCTGTACTGTAATGTGTTGCTTAAAGATGGGGGTATGGGCCAGCCTGTGGCATGATAGATAAGGTGGTTGGATCACATGTGGCTTACTGCACAGTTTGACCCAGATCCTGTGGCTTGAGAAACACCAGGAATGTGTGTGTGTACATGCCCAAAATCCCAAAGGGAGGGAGAAATGGAGAAGAGATGCAGTGTGACCATCCCTCATGGCAGTGGTGCTTCCTCACTTTCCATTTCTCCATCTCTCTGGCAAAAATTTTTAAAAAGAACCAGGTAAGAATATGTTCTGAAAAGTATGTCATTAGGCAATTTCATCATTGTATGAAAATTGGTAAGTACTTAATTAGGGGTGGCCTACCTATGCTGTGAGATAGAACGACTGCTTCCACAACCTGTGTAACATGTTACTGTACTGAATACTGGAGGTAATTGTAGCATAACAGTAAGTTTTGTATACCTAAGTAGTAAAAAGTTACAGTAAAAATATGATATAAAAGATTAAAACCATACTTGTATAGGGCCCTTACCATGAATGGAGCTTGCAGATCTGGATTTTGCTCTGGGACAGTCAGAGAGTGAGTGGTGAGTGATTGTGAAGGCCTTGGACACTGCTGCACACCCTGGACACTCAGTCCACACTGTACACATGCTGGTACATGTGATAATGATCAGATGAAGTACCTGGTGTTACTGGAGATGAAGGGATAAGTGACTGGTAGTTTATGTACTGTTTTGCAATAATGAATTATTTTTTAATAATGAATTAAACTTAGCTTACTATAACATTTTTACTTCAAACATTTAAATTTTTTTGAAGTTTTGTGGTTACAGCTTAAAACACGAATACATTGTACAACTGTACAAAGATAGTTTGTTTGATTATAACCGTACTCTATAAGTTGTTTTCTGTTTTTAAAAATTTATTTATTTTTTACTTTGTGAACTTTTCTTGTTCTAAACAAAGACACAAACACACACTTAGCCTGGGTTAACAGGGTCAGGACCCTCAGAATCACTGCCTTCTAGCTCTACATCTTGTCCTTCTTGGAAGGGCTGTGATGAAAGAAACAACACAAGTTTAGATTAAGCACAAGAGAAAATGATGCACTTAAAAAGTGTGGTAAACATATTGCGGGCTGCTGCAGACATAGCATGGCATATTATTTACAGTAAAATTTTTTTATATTAAGTGAAAGCAATACTTTCTACAATAATGATAAAATGTATAGTATAGCAATACATAAACTACCAGTCACTTATCACTGTCATCAGGGGCTATGTTCGGCACCTAATCACAGGAAGGCTACGTTAGTCTGGATGGCAGCACAGTGAGTGTGTTGATGCCAGCACCACCACAGGCACGTGAGTGAGTGCTGCACTCTGGCCCTGTGAAGGATTGACGTTACAATGCGATGGGAATTTTCAACTCTATTATAATCTTATGGGCCACTGTCATATATGTGGTCCGTCTTTGACCTTAGCATGGTTATGCAATACATATTTGTATTTCTATATATGTATAGACATAGGTAATGAGGGACTTTAAAAAGTTTGTGAAAAGGTAGAATTAAAAGGTAACAATAAAATATATTAATCTATGGGCCAGTAGGTGGCATGGAGGTTAAGGTGGCTGTATCCCACATATCCAATGGAATGGGTTGAGTCCTGGATGTAGTGGCTTGAAAATGACACCAGGTGCATGTGTGTGCATCCTCAAAATTCCAACAGGAGAATGGAGGAAAAGGGACTGTGGTGTAGCTATCCCCCTGGGGGATGATTTCTCATTCCCTCTCACTTTTGTCTCTCTCTGGAGAGCACACATGCCTGGTAGGAACACTAAAAAAGCATATAAATTTATTTCTCAATATAAGCTCCATGAAGTTTAAGACACTTTGTTTTTTTCTATATATATCATTTTTAGAGTGATTTTTGCTATAGGTCGCATGAACTTCCTGAAGAGAGAGAGTGACAGAAAAATGAGAAATTACCCCCCCGCCCTCCACCGAGGGAGATGGTCTCTATTCTCCTCTCAGGATTTCTTTGAGCATGCATGTACACAAACCTGGAGTGAGTTTAAAACCACTGGGTCCAAGACTTGAATTGCCATCAGCCATGTGGGAAGCCAGTGACATGACCATTATGCTATCTGCTGGTCCCAGTTTAAGATAACTTTTTTTTTTTAGAGATTTTTGCTATAGGGCACGTGCACTTGCCAGACAGAGAGACAGAAAGCGAGAAATCACCCCCGGGGGGGGGGGCTGGCCATGCTGCAATCCCTTCTCCTCCATTCTCCTCTCGGGATCTTGGGCACACACGCACATGCGCCCGGCATGAGTTTAAGCCACCGGGTCTGGGACTCGAACCGCTGTCGACTACATGGGAGTCCAGCGACATAGCCATTACGCTAACTGCTGGTCCTAGTTTAAGATAACTTTGTAAGCAATGAGATCAGGCATTTAGTCTATCCCTAAAGAACTGGGGATCCTGGTGAGTTAACCATGTCAAAGTTGGTTAGTTTTTTTGTTTGTTTGTTTTAACAATATTAACTGAAGAAAAATGTGTAATGGGTGTCCTTTAATGATATTCTAAGATTCAGAAAACAACGAAGTCAGAAGGGGCCAAATCAGGCCTACAAGTTGGATACCCATCAAAATTCCCACAAAATCTCCCACTCTGCCTTCCGTTTTTTGAATGAAAGGAAGGATCAAGAGCACTGTAGTAGAGAGAAAGACTCTGCCTAAAGCTTTCCTGGGTGTTTTTCTGCAAAAACTTCAACTAAATTGCTCAAAACACTCTCGTAATAAGCATGTTACTGTTCTTTGGCTTTCTGAAAGTCGACAGGCAAACTGCCTTGAGTGTCCCCAACACTGTTGCCGTGCCCTTTGTTCTGGACTGGCTCGCTTCCAGCTCTGGGTCGCCACTGCACTGACTGTGCCCAGGGTCCTACTGCTAAGGTGATATGTCCTTTCCTGTTACAGATCTTCGAAGGAATGCTTCAGGGCCTTAATCTCACTTGTTTAAATTTTTCATCAAAAACTCAGCTCCTGTCTGACGTTGATCTGGGCTCCATAGTTTTGGCACCCATTGAGCAGAATATTTGCTCAACTTTAGTTTTTCAACAGGAACTTTGTAAGCTGAATTAACTATGATGTCTGTGATGTTGGCTATTATTTCTGCTGTTATTTGCTGATCCTTTTCAATTAGGGTACAAGATTATTTATTTTTCTTTCTAATTGACATGGATTGTCTGTTACTGTAGAAGTCATTTTCTACATTGTCTCATCTGTTCCTAAAATGAGCTATCCATGTGTAATATGCTGATTTGCAGGAGACGTTGTTATCCTTAACTTTTTGTAAAGCATCGGTAATTTCATCATTCTTCATTTCAGGCTTTGCCGTAAATTTGATGTTTGTTATTGTTTCAATTTTAGCAGAATTCATGTTGTTCTGATAGAAGCTCTTTTTTTGGAAAGGTTTTCACTATAGGGCGCGTGCGCTCGACAGACAGAGACAGAGAGACAGAAAGTGAGAAATCACCCCCCAGGGGGGGATGGCCATGCCGCAATCTCTTCTCTTCCATTCTCCTCTCGGGATCTTGGGCATGCACACACACGCGCCCAGCATGAGTTTTAAGCCACCGGGTCCAGGACGCGAACCATGGTCGACTACGTGGGAGTCCAGCGGCATAGCCATTACACTAAATGCTGGTCCCGATAGAAGCTCTTTTCAACTGATGTTTTGTCCTTTTTAATGTCTTGAGATAGACCCTACTCATACATGTTTTCCTATGTTAGCATAAGTTTATTTAGGTGCAAAATATTAAAAATCCATGAATAGTATTTTCATAGTAGGCATTTTCTATAAATCCTTTAAGACTCATCATATAGTAGTGATCATATTTTACATATATTTTTATTTTAGTAATATATCAAGCATTTTCAATTGTCATAATTTTAAAAACAGATTTATAGAGGGATAAATATATGTGCCAAAGGATTCACCAATTTAAAGTGTGGAAGACAATGGTTTTTAGTATATTTCTAGATGTCTACCGTCATTGCTACCATCAATTTTAGAAAAGTTTTATCACCACATAAAGGATCCTATACTCTTGAGGCATCACCTCTCTATTCTCCAAGCACCCTCAGTAAGCAAATCCCAAATCTAATATGCTGGAAATTTCATAAAACTGAAATCATAGAAGATGTAGTCTTTAATGACTATCTTTTTTAACTTCACAAGATGTTTACAAGCTCATCCATGTGGTTGCATGTTACTTTTCACAGCTACATTATATTTCACTGTGTGTATATGGCACAATTTACTCATTAGTTGAGTTACGTCTTTGGTTCTTGTGAATAATGCCACTATTAACTTTCCTGTACACGTTTTTGTTTAAACATCTATTTTCTTCCTTTTTTTTGAGAGGTTTATTTTTGCTACAGGACACATTTGCTCACCAAAAGACAGAGAGAGACAGAGAGACAGAAAGTGAGAAATCAACCCCCGGAGGGGATGGCCATGCTGCAATCCCATCTCTTCTGTTCTCCTCTAGGGATCTTGGGCACAAGCACATGCGCCCAATGTGAATTTACGCTACTGGGTCCGGGACTTGGGCCATGGTTGATTACATGGAAGTCTAGTGACATAGCCATTACGTCAACTGCTGGTCCCTAAACACCTATTTTCAATTTGGGGGATATATCTCATCATGGAATTGCTGGGTAATATGGTAATCTCATGTTTGACCTTTTGAGGAATACCCAAACTATTTTCCACAGCAGTTGTATCATTTTACATTCCCTCTGTAAAGAACAATGGTTCTAACTTTACCATATCCTTTTCAACACTTTTTATTTTCTATTTTTTAATTATAGCCATTCTCATGACTCATTCTAGTTTTACTCTGAATTTCGTTAATGACAGATGATGGTGAGCACCATTTAACATAGGTGGGCATCGTGCATCTCCTTTTCGGGAAAACAAAAGCTATTCCTCACTCTGGTTTTTAATTGTTCTCTTTATTTGTTGTTGAGTTGTAAGACTTTTTATATTCTTAGCTACTAGACCCTTACCAAATACATGATTTGTAAATATTTTCTCCCCCTTGATAGTGCTCCTTCTGTATAAAACTTTTAAATTCTTTCTTATTTAGAGAGGTTTTTTGCTATAAGGTGCATGTACTTGCCAGAAAGACAGAGACAGAGAGACAGAGAGACAGAAAGTGAGAAATCATTTCCCACGGGGGATGGCCACGCAGCAATCCCTTCTCCTCCATTCTTCCCTTGGGATTCTCGGCATGCATGCAGACGCATCTGCTGTGAGTTTTAAGCTGCCAGGTCCAGGACTCAAACTGTGGTTGACAACATGAGAGTCCAGCAATTTAACCATTACACCATCTGCTGGGCCCTCAAAGTTTTAAATTTTTATGGTGCCCAACTTGTTTCTGTTTTCTTTTTTCACATCTAAGAAACTACTGACAATTCTTAGGTCATAAAGGGTTATCCCATGTTTCCTTCTAATAGTTTTACAGTTTCATTGTTACATTTAGATTTATGACCCATCTTGAGTTGATTTTTAAAAATGGTGTGAGGTAAGAATCCAAATGTATTTTTCTGCAGGTGAATATCCAGTGTACTAGCACCATTTGTTGAAAAACTATTTTTTTCCATTGAATGGTTTGGGTTCCCTTGTTTAAAATTAGTTAACCAGTCCAGCAGGTGTTGTAGTGGTTAAGACATTGGAACTCCCACATGGCCAACCATGGTTCAAGTTCTGGATTGATTGACTTGGAACTCACACCAGGTGCACGTGTGTGCAGCCCAAAGTCTTTAGTGGAGAATGGAGGAAAGGGGACTGCAGCATGACCATCTTCCCTGGGATGTGATTTCTAACTTACTGTGTACATGTGTCTCCAATGAGTGCACACACCCTATAGCAAATAATCTTTCTTTTTTTTAAAAAAATGAGCTTAACATGTGTACATAGGGTGATTTATTTCTGGAGCTTCAGTTCTATCCCTTTGGCCCATCTACCCTTCTGTCAGTGCTGTACTGTCTTGATAACCATTGTTTCATGGAAGTTTTGAAACTGGAAAGTCTGAGGCACAGGAGGTTGCATAGTGGTTAAGGCACTGGACTCCCACATGGTCGAGCATGAGTCAAGTCCCTTGAAACTCAAGCCAGGTGCACATGCGTGCCCAAGATCCTGGGAGGAGAATGGAGGAGAAGGGATTGTGCCTTGGCCACCCTCCCTGGGGAGTGATTTCCTATTTTTTGTCTCTCTCCATCTATCTCTGGTGAATAGTTGCCTGTGGCAAAAGATAAACAAACAAACGAAATGAAATAGGAAAGTCTAAGCCCTCCAACTTCTATTTTTTATCAACATTGATTTGGTAATCATATGTTTGACCTTTTGTCTTTGCAATTTAATATCAATTTTAGAATCAGCGTCTCTACAATTTTTCTGCAAAGAAGACTGCTGGGATTCTGATACAAATGATGCAGAATCTGTAAATTAATTTGAAGAAAACTCTCATCTTAATAACATTAATTCTTTGGGCCTATACACATTGGATTTTTTTTAGAATTATTTTATTTAACTTTATTATTATTATCATTATTATTTTTCAGTTTGATCAGAGAGAGACAGAGAGAGAGAGAGGAAGTGAGAAAGTAAGCCACCAGATCCGAGACTTGAACCGTGGTCTGCCATGTGGGAGTCCAGCGCCTTTAATCACCATGCCACTTGCCGGCCCCCACATTGGATATTTTTGTATTCATCTAGATCTTTATTTTTTTTTCAACAATGTTTTCTAGTTTGCAGTTCATGAGTCTTTTACTCCCTTGGTTTAAAGTATTCTTAGGTATTTGTTCTTTAGGGTGCTATTATAAATGTAATAATTTTTAAATTATCTTTCAAGATGTTTTTCATTGCTAGCATATAAAAACACAATTGATTTTGTATGTGGATCTTGCATCCTATCTTGCTTAACTTGTAGTTCTGACAGGGCTTTCTGACAGTACTTTCTGACAGTAATAACAGGTCTTTCATGAATTTCTTAGGATTTTTTGTAAAGACTTGTGCACCTTTACCTCTTTAGAATATTACTTATACATCCTGCCTTAAATTAAAGAAGGTTATTTATTTCAGCAACATTTATCAGGTGAAAATTCTGTATGAGGCAAAAACTCAATGTGTTATTGACATGTTAGTAGGCAGGTTAATTGTCGATAGTGCTTCTGATTTTTCAAATAACCAAAAATAAAGATGTCTATGCAAAGTTTAAATTTTTACATATTGTAGATAATGCAATAATTTTTATATATTACAAGTAACTAAATAAAAAGTAAATTTATTAGCTAAAGCCGCTCCCAGAGTCAAGTTTAAACCTCCTTTGTTTGTTACTCTTACTCTTTTGCAAAACCTTTCCCCTCGAAATCCAAGCAGCTCTGCTATCCTCATCCCTTCATCAGCTATTCTCACAATGATGCCTTAACAGTCACTGAAGTCCTTGGTAGTAAGAGATATTCTCCCCAACCCCTGACTACTCCAACCCTGGGTGATTTGTATGTCCTCGATGATGACCCGACCCACCAATCACCCCCACCTCAAAGCTCTCATGCATGGGCCTTAACTTTATTTCAGAATGCTGACTTAGGGCCATTCCCTAGATCCTGCCGTCACCTTTACCTGTCCCTTCAGGGCGATGACCATGCCACAACCACTTCTCCTCCATTCTCCCCTCGTGATTTTGGGCATGCATACACACACACCTGGCCTGGGTTTTAAGCCACCAGATCCAGGACTCAAACCACAGTCATCCACCTGGGAGTCCAGCACCTCAATCACTATGCCACCTGCTTGCCCCCCACTTCTGAATTTTAACCATGGACATCCCACTCTAACTATAACTTTGTCTTCCAGATCTGTCACTCCATTCTCTCACTAGACTTTTTCCTTTACCTCATTGAAATCTCCTCTCCATAAGTTCTGATTTTCATTATTTTCTCCAGGTTTTACCTTCTTTTCTTTTTTTTTAATTTATTTATTTATTTTTGTATATACTTTCAATCATATTGTTTGGCTTACAATGAGACCATTTCGATATGTGAACATTTCTCCCCAGACCCGTTGATCGAAATATCTTCAACAGATAACACCACACCTCCCCATCCCGTCAATGCTCTACCTCTGTATCCCTTCTCCAAATGTCTTTCGTCTACTCAGCTTTGAAACTGTAACCCTAGAACTATTTTCTCTGTATTATGCATGTAGATTTATTGGTTCCTATTCCCATTGTCTTAGTGCCCTCAACTAATGTCTTGCTAGAGCGTTCTTGTTAGTTATACATACACTATCACAAAGAAAACTTCAGCCTGGAGGAAAATGTTCAAAGCCTCTAATAGTCCAGATTGGTGCCTTTGGGTCTGCTCTCACGCACAATGACTCCACACACATTCACACTTCAGCCATTTCAAAATACTAAAATTCTAAAACAACTCTTATTTGTGTCTCTATAATTTTCTGGAAGCATCCTTCACTGCCCACACTGTGCTCCCCTGTGATAGATTTGGTGGGACAAACATTTTGTTGACTGTGGCTTCAAATTCTAACCTGTCACTCTCAGAGTGTCAGTTTTATTATCTGTAACATCAGCATAAAAATGAATAGATTTCTGATTATATAATTATTGAATTAGATAATCTGGGAAAATTATCTTATATCAGGCCCTGGTGGACTCAAAAAGAGGTAACTTTCTGCCATTCTTTTTTTATCCTCATATAGGATGCATGCACTCACTGGAGAGAGACAAAAAGAGAGACAATGAGAGGGAAAGTGAGAAATCACCCCTCAGAAGGGATGCCCACTCCACAATTTCTTCTCCTCCATTCACTTCCTGGTATTTTGGCACATACACACATGTACCTGGCATGATTTTCAAGCTGTTAGGTCCAGAACTCAAACCCTAGTCGGCCATGTGGGAGTCCAGCGCCTTAACCACCATGACACCTGCTGGCCCCTTGTTGTTCCCCTGTTGAGATTTCTATAAAAGAATATCTCAACAACTAAACAGAGTAAAAAAAGGTGTCTTGGGCCAGCAGGTAGTATGGTAGTTAAGGCACTGGGTCCCATATGGCCAACTCTGAGGTTCAAGTCCTAGACCTGGCAGCTTGAAAAACACACCAGGCACATGTGAGTGCATGTCCAAAATCCTAAGAGGGGAATAGAAAAGAAGGGATCATTGCATGACCTTCCCCATGGGGAGGTGATTTCTCACTTTCTTTTTCTCTCTTTATCTCTCTCTCTGTCTGTCTCTCCAGTGAGCACGCACACATCATATAGCAAAAATTTCTTTTAAAAAAGAGAGAGAAAAAGAGTAGACATGTACTCATAGTATAAACAAATATACCATAGACAAGACTTATTTAGAAATCAGAAAAATACCAGGGTTTCACAGTGGCTTCACCAACAGTACATTGTGTGGCCTGGAAAGACCCGTTTTGCCTCCATGATTTCTAACAAAATGGATAGGTTAAACCAGATAATTTTAAAGTATTTTTTCATATCTACAAATTATATATCATTATAGAAATTTGTATTGAAAAAGAGCTGGTCATGGCCTGGGGACATGTGCAGAGGTCTCGTCACAACTGAGTTTTATAAGGCAATGATGGGAAGTCCCGCCCTGCAGATCTGCCTCTGAGTCAAGGCGAATGTCCCACATTGGCCGGCAGCGGGTACAGCGGGGGCACAGCAGGCCTATGTACCGCAGCACGCTAGAGGGTGAACTGCACGGAGAGGTAAGCTATCAGCCACCCTGATAGCTCCAGATGCGCTGGTCCACCAGTGAGGGAAGACTCAGACACAGGAGCTAATCTAAGAGGCTCTGCCCACCTTGGGCAGAAAAGGAGCCCTCTCCAGCGCCACTTGGAACCATTGCAGTCCCTCCCGGGAGGTCTCACCAAGGGGGCGGGAAAGGCACTGAGGCCGGATGGCGCGGCTCCCTCATTCTCAGGTACCAAGGCCAGCAAGTCTCAGAGTGGCAGGTAGCGAAGTATTCTAGTCACGGTGCCAGGAGTGAGTGGCAAATTTCGATGTGTGTCTGTCACAGGCTTTATGATCCTGTCATTACGGAATCCATTTTGTGTAACACAGCACTCTTTAAAGGGGAAATAAAGGTAAAGTCGATGAAAGTGTCTAGCTCCACCTAAAGACTCTTTTTTTTTTTTTTTTTTTTTTTAAGAAAATGCCTTTATATAGCTCATAATGCTTCTTACTTGAAAGTCCACTTTATCTGATACTAATCTGATTTTATCTGATTTTTATTTTATTTTATCTGATTTTCCACTATTTAATTATTTTTTTTTTAATTTTGAAGGAGGGTGTCTTTATATTTAGTGTTTTTTTTTATATTTTTAAATAAACCAGGTATAACTGTTAATTTTTTAGGCTGTTTGCCAAACTTCTCTGATTTGTACTAGGTTATAGAATCCATAATAATCTAACACTTTTCTATTTGTTTTCATTAACTTGAATTCTTTTTTCTTTATTACTGTTTTTCTGTCTTCTTTTATCTTAATCAAATATTTAATATATTAATTCAGAATCTTTATTTTTAATTACTTTCAACTTCTTTTTCTTTTTTTAAGTTGTTTTTGTTTGTTTGTTTGTTTGTTTCTGCTTTCGTTTTTGTTTTTTAATTGCCATAGGGCACATGTGCTCTCTGGAGAGAGAAAAACAGAAACAGAGAGAGAGAAAGTGAGAAATTCCCCCCAGGGTGATACTTATATTTTGGCAAATATAAGTACCTGTGTATCTACCACTAGAGATGGCCACATTCAATCTCTTCTCCTTCATTCTCCTCCTAGGATTTTAGGCATGCATGTCCATGCACCTGGTATGATTTTTCAAGCTGCTGGACCCAGGACTTGAACTGCAGTTGACCATGTGGGAGTCTATAGCCTTAACCACTATACCACCTGCTGGCCCCCTTATTTTCATTTTTATTATTCTATTTTAATTTTATGATGTTCAATAGCATGTTGATGCATTATGACTTACATTAGTACTTTTACCATACCCTGAACAGTCCAAGAACCTTATAAACATTTAAATTTATGTAACTGCTTTATACATTTTTTACATTTTACTGTATTTAGTTTCTAAGTATGGAATTTACCCTAGAAGATGTTACTATTAGGGCTTTCAACTGTCAACAGTGTTATGTATTCACTTATCTGTTTGCTTTTTCCGGTGTTACTTACTCCTTTTTGTATTCCCATCCTTCTATTTATGATGGTTTATTCAATTTTAGAATTTCCCTTAATAATTTTTATAGTGTGCAGCTACTTTGGTATGCTTTTATGCTTATTTACAGAAAATGGTTAAGTCTGGTGCAAGTAGTTTGTCATGATTGTTTGGAAATAACAATTTTTTTCTTTTTGTTTTTAATTTGTAGTTTGACTTTTCCTTTTGTCTAGTTTTAAAGACTTCATTGAAGTATAATTTGTGTCCATTAGAATGCAAAACTTTACTGAGGCTTAATCTGCACTCATTTTAGTGCACAGTTTGATGTGTTTTGACAAGGATATGTACCTGTGTATCTACCATCAAGATCAAGATAACCCTCTTCATTACTACGTAACTCTATGATGCCCTTTTTCAGCCTGTCATCCACCACTGTTTGTCCTTGAAAAGGACTGATCTGTTTACTTTCCCTGTGGATTAGATTTGTCCATTTTAGAGTTACCTGGAGATGATTACGTAATATTCACTCTGAGTGTCTATCTTCTTTTACTCATGCTAATGTTTTTGATATTCATTTAAGTGTTTTTCCATATGAGTATTTGTCACTGAATGATAGTCTACCGTATTGTTAAAGCAAACTAAATTTGGTCTGGGAAAACTTCTATATTCGTATACTTGAATTCTTTTTTTTTTTTTTTTTTTTTTTTTTTTTTTTTTTGGTAAACAAGTTTATTTGTAAATTTAATCAACATACATAATTGACCTAAAAACTTCAATAGAAGGATAAATTTTAAAACCACTTGGAAGGCCATCTCTATAAAAAGTGATTTTCCCAGGACATTAACCAGATGTAACCTAAACCAATACCATCTCAATTGGCAGAGGTCCAATATGCAGGAGCTGTGGCACCTCTCCCACAGCAAGTTTACACTAAGGGTTATTATAATACAAACTCCACAAGGAAAAGAACTTAGGTATTGTTTCCTCTTACTAGAAGGGAAAAAAAAAAAAAACAAAAAAAAAACAAAAAACCCGCAACCTAGTTATAAGACCAACCACAACACAATGAAAAGCTGCACTAACTAGTTCAGAGTATCAGTAACAAATGATGCTGGTGTGAATAACTCGCATTTTATTCTAGAGCCCTTATAAATAAAATCCCCCAGTTAGTGTTTGCGTTATCAGCTAGAGGGTTAGTTAACATGTGGTAGAATGAGGACTTATGCAAGGTATATAATGCGCATATAGCATTTCACTAATATGAAAACAAGTGCAGTCTAGTTAGGAGAAAACCAACTGGACTCTAAAATTACACACACCTTAATGACAAGACTCCCCACCACTTGTGAATGTAAAACATTTAATTTAAAAATGTTGACACTACAATATATAAAATAGCTATTATAAATGCACATAGTGTATTCTATAGCTGCCAGGTTTACTTTTTTTTTTCTTTTTTTTAGGAAACTGTAAGTTACACTGTGGTTAAGACTTGTATCTTCACCCTTGAAAAAGCCCACATTCTATCACAGTGATGTATGGTCAGACTTAACAGCCCCAATTGTTAAACACTTGGATCAAGTCATAACCAGTTTTATTGCAAAAGGACCCTGTACACATTTATCAATTCTAGTACCTTAATAGCTACCCAACAAGTCATTAACATACAGAAACATGCATCATGAGAAGCAAGAAGTATCACCCATCCCTTCTGCATATTAGCAACTTGTCACTCCTGAGCAACAGTGCTCACATCACTGAGGTCTGTGAACAGTCACTTTTCGCATTCATCCTGAGTGAAAGATGGAATGACTTAAGTACAAATGCAACATATTATAAACAATTTCTTACAAAAAAAGTCACAAATTAAACCAAAGTATTTTACAGAATTTACTACAAAACGCCATAAAAACTGCCTTCACTTAAGCTCTCTCTCCCCGTATCCGGCGAGCCAACTGGATGTCTTTGGGCATGATGGTGACTCTTAGCGTGGATGGCACACAGATTAGTATCTTCAAACAAACCCACCAGGTACGCTTCACTAGCCTCCTGAAGCGCACCGATGGCGGCGCTCTGAAACCTCAAGTCGGTTTTGAAGTCCTGGGCGATCTCCCTCACCAACCTCTGGAAGGGCAGCTTCCGGATGAGCAGCTCGGTGGATTTCTGGTAACGACGAATCTCTCGAAGCGCTACGGTCCCGGGCCTGTAGCGATGAGTTTTCTTCACCCCGCCAGTAGAGGGGGCGCTTTTCCTGGCCGCTTTGGTGGCCAGCTGTTTGCGCGGGGCTTTCCCGCCAGTGGATTTACGAGCAGTCTGCTTGGTTCGGGTCATTTTCTTTTAAATTCTTAAGAACTGTATCCTAACTTAGTACATAAATAAATTGATAACCTGACTTGTGAGTATGCTTCTGTGGTAGAGAGCAAGACACTGCCAACAGCAGCAGTCTATCACAGATGGCCTGCTACCCAATCTATTGTACAATGAAAGAAAGCAAAAATTTTTTTCTCTTTTTTTTTTTTTGGAGAGGTTTTTGCTATAGGGCACATGTGCTTGCTAGAAAAACAGGGAGACAGAAAGCGAGAAATCACTACCCAGGGGGATGGCCACGTTGCAATCCCTTCTCCTCTATTCTCCTTTTGGGATCTTGGACACGCACGCACGCATGCCCGGTGTGAGTTTAAGCCACTGGGTCCGGGACTCAAACCATGGTCTACTACATGGGAGTCCAGCAACATAGCCATTATGCCAACTGCTGGTTCAGAAGGCAAAGTTTTTTATCAGAATGTTTAGTGTGGGATGCTTGAGCCAGTGCTGCCTCTTCATCCCCTTTGAGTTTAAGCATTCATTTCCACGGGCATCTGAGCTATGTTCTCTCTTCTACAATAAGGAACACTTCCAGCTCAGAGCTTTTCTTGACTCTTTTGTTAGTATACATAAGGGTACTAGCTGCTTCCTGTGCTGGGTCATAAATCTGTATGGTGAACTACATGCTATTATAGTTGTGTTTTTGGCGGGTGTATCAATGATGTTTCATAAAATCACAACAATTTTCATGTATTCAGCTTCCACATTGGTGGAGACAATGTATTTCAAAAGCATTGAAGTAGGGAAGGTTCCTTGTTTCCTCATGCATATCTGATACAAACATGTATTCCATTTTTACAGCAATTTGTTTCCAGGCAGCTGTTAAGGATGTTCAAACCTTGTGACCATCTTACTGGAAGTTCCAATTATGGCTCACCAAGGGCAGATTTGTCATCGTGAAATAAAAAGTCCTCGATGTTTTTTGGTATTGGTGCATCTAAACACTTCAGGATTCCATCCCCAGGTTGGATCCAAGATACCCGATGGTAAAACCAGAGTTGCCCAGAGTTTTCTTGAAGATGACTGCATTTATAATACAACTAAATGTTTCATCATTTTATCCTGAAGAGTTGATTATGTTGAACACAAAGAAGGGAGCTCAAGTTCAAACTTCAGTGTGAGTTCAATGAGAGATGTTCCCTTTCTTATTTGTTTTTCTTACCAATCAGAAATACCGAAGCTTTTTGGGAAGATATCACTTAATGATTAAGCATCTGCCTTAGTCAGATCTGAGTCTGGATCACTGTAGAGATTGACATTATTATTATTATCAACTAAATTATGTCTACTAGCAACATTAAATAATCTCTGTAGAAATGTAGTAACAAGATATTTGGAAATGATGCAGGATATAGAGACATTAACTTTGTGGACTGTCTCAAGTTCTAGCTTATATGCCTCTGCTCACAAAATACCATAAGCATTCCTTAAATAAACAAAACATACCGAGGATGGGGGACAGATACTCACTTTCTTTCTAATGAGCATATGCACCTTCTGGCAAATCTTAAAGAAAAAAATGTAGATGTTTCTCAATACCTTGTTGATGTGCATGAAGCCACTTTTACAGTGTTCTGTTTGTACTCAACAAGGCAAACTCTCAAGTTTCTCATCATGCCAATTACCTTACTTTAATGCCAAAAAGGCATGATGATTAAGGTGGCTGGATCACACATGGCCAATTGCATGGTCTGAGTCCTGGCCCAGCAGCTTGAAAAATACACCCAGCACATGTGAGTACATACCCAAAATCCTGAAAGGAGAGTGGAGAAGGGATTGCGGCATGGCAAATCCCCCCCAGGGGATGATTTCTCACTTTTCCTTTCTCTCTCTCTCTCTCTCTCTCTCTCTCTCTCTCTCTCTCTTTCTCTCTTTCCAGTGAGCATATGTGCCTTATAGCAAAACTTAAAAATAAAAACGAAAACAAAATGAAACAATTATTTTAAATGTTCAATGCTGTAAATAGTATAACAAGTTTACTTATTAAAGAATTGACTTAAATACATATTTTTCTTTAATGTCCTCTTATTTTGGTGAGCTACAGGTATTTTCAAGTTATTCCTTGTTGAAATACGCACATAAGTTAGTATTTTGTCTGTGAGTATGTCACCCATGGTCTTCTGTGCTCAGGTTACAGAGACAGGAGCTGTATGAAGATAAAAGATCAGGTTGATGGAGGGATCATGCAATTTCTTCTAAAATAGAAACATCAGATATTTTCTTAGGAAGTTAGGAAATCTTAGATTCTTTCTTAGGAAATCTTTTTGCAACTCATTATTGATGTGAATTTTAACAGAGCGTCCCTGACAGTCCATCATCGCCGTGTGCCGGCTCTTCCTCTGGGGCTGTACATGAGAAAGGAAAACACGGAGCAGATGGGCGATGGCAAGGTAAGGATTTTATTTCATCAAAGAATCATTTGATATCCTGTTATTTAAAATATGAACACCAATATTGTCTAATAGCCAAAGAAAGTCACCTATTCAATGCACAGTAATGAAAAAGAGAAGGGAGACAGAGAGAAGTTGTATATCTTAGCAGGTGTCTGCCACAGTGAACAGAGTGCCACTAAAGGAACTGGATTGCTAGTGCTATTGGAGGGTACTCTGAGACCTGAGGAGTATCACGAAATAAATACCAGGAGAGGAGCAAAGGAGGGAATGGAACATGTGAAGGGCAAGGAGTACAAGAGTATAAACTAAGGGAAAAGAAGGAGGTGTGCTCAGTGGAGGGTGGTAAAACAAAATGATCCTTAAGAAAAAGGAAGAGCAGGGATTAGAAATACAGGAAGAATACAAAGTGAGCTTCCAGTACTGAAACTTGTTAGGGAAGTAGAGCACAGCTGCCCTGGCTTTACTGTCTTTCTCACGATTGGAAAGGCGTTAAGGATTGAGGTGCCTGGTCATGCAGAGCTGTGTTTTATCTGCCAAAGATGAATGTAAGAGTAGATGGTCAGTCATCAAACATCGCTAGGTCACAGGATAGTATCATGTGGTCCAGAGTAAGATACCTGGGCAGAGGAAAGTAGGGCTAATTATGGTGAGCACAGGGAAACTTGAGCCCAATAAAAAGTCCATTGGAAAATCTATGAGTTCTAATGTAGTTTTTGTCTGGGAGATGTAGTAGAGAAGAACTTGACTTTAGATTCCAAAAGGGCAAGAACAGGTGAAAGAAAATGGAAGCAGACTCAGCATAGACCAGAGCTTTTCAAACTGCATCCTTAAAGAGGCACACTGAGATTCAGCACATATGGTGTTCTGCATTTCTAAGGAGTTCTCAGGTGATGAAGTGCTGCCTGTCCTCAGACCACACTCGAAATAACAAGGACGCATATTTCCCTTCAGAGAATTCTGGTTCTTCCTGACCCAGTGGATAATTGTGCAAGAAATAACAGGATTAGGGGAAAAGATTATCTTGCTTTTATTTCTCAGGATGTTTCTACGCAGAAGGAAGGAGCAAAGAGAGAGAGAAATAGACATTCTAGATGTAAGACACTGCTATTAAAGAAGAAAGAAGTAGTGGGACTAATCCTTAAAAACCATGTCAGAATGGAAGAACCATGGTCACAGATGAAGAGATTACTTTTTTTTTTTTTTTTTTTTTTTTTTTTGGAGAGGTTTTTGCTATAGGGCGCGTGTGCTCGCCAGACAGACAGAGAGAGACAGAGAGACAGAAAGCGAGAAATCACCCCCCAGGGGTGATGGCCACACCACAATCCCTTCTCCTCTGTTCTCCTCTTGGGATCTTGGGCACGCACGCACACACGCCCAGCGTGAGTTTTAAGCCAACGAGTCTGGGACGTGAACTGCAGTAGACTAAGTGGGAGCCCAGCGACATAGCCATTATACTAACTGCTGGTCCCGAGATTTCTTTTGAAGAGGGAGAAGGATGAAGAGGGAAGGAGAGGGTAAGAAAAAAAGTTAGGTAGATAATTTTGAGTTAATACTGAGAAAACTTGAGAGAATTCATTTCATTTGGCTTTAGTATATTTGTACTGAAACAGAAAGTGAGCTCACTGCTGCTCCAGAGATTCCTGGCAAGAGGAGGGAGCAGTAAAGTCAGGATAAACCTCACCAGTCATTTCTCCCCTCATAACTATCACACATCAGCAATCTATGTTGTACTGACGTTATTTTCTCAATGAGATTAATTTGAATGTAGACACATTGGTTGTGTGTTTTAAGATAATTATTTGATAAGATAGTTGTTTAATAAAACATCTTTAAATACTACCATGACATATCAAACCAAACTAACTTTGCAAATGAAAGAAATTATAAAGTTCATTCCTCAAATATTAAAATGTTTATTTTCAATAAATATTGCACTGAATTTAAAATGTTAAAGAGCTATTAATATTTAGCAATTTTGTGCCAGTTCATTTTTTTGACAACCATACTTCTATGTTTAAAGCTGATTATACATTTTTTCTTAGATGTGTTTTACATGCCTTCTTGTAGGAGTGAGTCAAGAAGCTTTAATGTGGCTAAACTAGAGGATACCAGAAATTTAGGCATGCCTGTCACCCACATATGGATAGGGGAAAACGACAATTTAATTATCTATTATTCTACAATTACCTATTATTCTCCAAGCTGGTCAATTCTGAATACTTTCTCTGATGAGGAATGCATTCAGCTAACCCGTTGTCATAGCTCAGCCACAGCGAACTGCCATCACAACTCTGTACTTCCTAAATTAGAGGCTAGATGGGAAAACATGATAAATACTTATAGTATAATGGAGTAGACAATTCTGATATGTTGCATTAAAGATATGCAGTTGCATTCCACCATCTGCGTTGACACTTTTGCTTGAAGGACAGCTATTTGCACTCTGATTACAGATCATTTATCTCCCAATTAGTGAGCATGTTCATGTTGGTATATGTGGACTTTTTTATTTTAGTTACAGTCATTTGAAACATAATCTCAATTCTGAAATCTTATCTGCATGTTTGATTAAACCTGTTTTCCTTCAATATATTTGTCGTATTTTTGTCCTAACCAAAAAAGAAAAAGAAAAAACAATACCCAAAACCTGAAGTAATCATTTCCAAAGCCAGACATGAGGGGACCACAGTTAGTGTAATGGGTATGTCACTGGACTCCCACGTAGTCGACCACGGTTCGAGTCCCGGACCCAGTGGCTTAAACTCACGCCGGGCACGTGTGTGAGTGCCCAAGATCTCGAGAGGAGAATGGAGGAGAAGGGATTGTGGCATGGCCATCCCCCCGGGGGGGGTGATTTCTTGCTTTCTATCTCTCTGTCTCTCTCTGTCTGTCTGGCGAGCTCACACGCCCTATAGCAAAAACCTCTCCAAAAAAATAAATAAATAAGTGAGGATTCAGGTCCATACTATCTCTGCATGACTGTATGGGTGGTTTTGTCATATTTATATATAATTGATTATATGTCCCCTTTGCTTTTTAGAGTCTTCTAAGATGACTTCTCACTTGATGGTAAAATCTCTTATATTTTTATCTTGAATTATCAACTATATGTTGTGTGAAAAATACACCATTTATCATCTTGTTCCAAAACCCTTTCAGCCTAACCTTGAAGTGAAAGATGCTGTTCCAAATAAAGCAGTAGGAGTGGAGGATGTACAAACATCAAGACCAGGTACATTTTGCAATACATGTTTAATTCAGGGAAAAAAATAGATTGAAATATTTGAAATGCTCATCATCTTCTCATTTCTAATTCTTTTTTTTCTTTTGAAGAGGTTTTTGCTATAGGGTGTGTGCGCTCGCCAGACAGAGAGAGACAGAGAGACAGAAAGCAGGAAATCACCCCCCAGGGAGGATGGCCACGCTGCAATCCCTTCTCCATTCTCCTCTTGGGATCTTGGGCACGCAAGCACAAGCACCCAGCATGAGTTTAAGCCCCCAGGTCTGGGACTCGAACCATGGTCAACTATGTGGGAGTCCAGCAACATAGCCATTACGCTAACTGCTGGTCCCTCATTTCTAATTCTTGTTTTCCAATTTTGATTAAAGGATTTGACATAAATAATGCAGATATCATTGTTGATATTTGTTTGAAAAGATATTGAAAAGCATAAGAAAAAAGAGGTTTTAAAAAATGTAAGCTTTATTAACTCAGATGCTTCTGATTTTATGTTTCAGCTCCCTGAAGTACCAAATTATAATCCCTATACTTGATACGAATTCTGAGATTAATCATGAGTCCCCAAGTTTTTCCAATGTTTTAAAATGCTCACTGGAGTTCTGACCTTTTCTAGAGAAGCTTTACTTGCTAACATGTCAGTTGTGTTTTACTTCTAATTATTTCACTTTAGTGTTATACTGATAATCTCAAACCAGTCAGATTTCCTGATTTGCAGGCTGTGTGTGTGAGTGTGTGTGTATGTATGTGTATGCAAGTGTGTATGTGTGTGTGTCTATGTGTATGCAGGTGTGTGTGTGTGTGTGTGTGTGTGTGTGTGTGTGTTATCTGGTATCTTCAGTGATCAAATATGGGGAAAGTAATTGATCATTCTCTAACGACTGTTGGTAGATACTGTTTTCTAAAGCAACAATTCTGAAACTTTTTGCCCTATGGTCCTTTTATACTGTTGAAAATTACTATGGATTCCAAGGACATCTCATTTAACAGTGATGTATCTCTTGATATTTACTATTGGGTTGTCGGGAATGTCATGACACATTTTTGCATAGAAAATATGTCATGATTTTCCCAATGACCTAATATTTTAAAATCTAAAACTAAGCGAATTTCAATACAATCATACACATATATTCCAGCATTTGTTACAGCCTTGACCCACCAGCCATTACAGGTCTAGTGTTTGACACTTCATGCTTTTACAGGAGAATGAAGCTGCAAATGACAAGTAACAGTGTTCTTGGACCCCTGGACCTCTCCTGGACCCCGGGGACTCTCTGGTCACAATTCAGAACCACCAGTAGAAGCCACATACAGGGTTTGTGGATGTCCAGTGGTAAAGGATGCCTGGCTGTGGTGGCCCACAGGTCATGTGCCACTGCGTGGAAGGCTGAAAGCTGCAAGGGAGGATGTGGGTTTGGTTCTTGGGCCAATCTGTATGTGTGCGGTGCAGCTGAATGTGCCTGTGGTCCTGGCTAATTAGGATGTGACATGGCTAGACCTTGTCTCCCTTCCTTCCCTCTTTCTCTCTCTCATAAAGGAAAAAAATGTAAAGGGTCCCTTGATGGTGAAATGGTCTTTAAAGTTTCACATGTACATTTCTCACTTTTATTCTTCACTTTTCTTAAATTCAAATATGTTTCTTTTCAAAGAATAATGAAAAATATTTCTGGTATATATCTATTTCCTGTCTCACAGCTCTCTGTACTCTTTGGGTCAAGCATACACTAAAACTTACCTGCTTTTAAACAGGAACTATTAGATCAACTAAGGCTATCTTCTAAAATATACATTTATGGGGGCCAGCAGTTGACATAATGGCTACGTCGCTGGACTCCCATGTAGTTGACCATGGTTTGAGTCCCAGACCTGGTGGCTTAAACTCATGGCAGGCGTGTGTGGATGCATGCCCAAGATCCCAAGAGAAGAATGGAAGAGAAGGGACTGCAGCGTGGCCATCCCTGCTGGGGGGTTATTTCTTGCTTTCTGTCTCTTTGTCTCTGTCTTTCTGGCAAGTGCACATGCCCTATAGCAAAAACCTCTCCAAAACAAAACAAAACAAACAAAAACTTCTATTCACATCATTTTAAAGAAAGAAGGCATTCACTCAGAATTAGTTCAGAAATAAAATATCCTAATGTTTTTCAACATCTAAATGTTGATTGGAAAGTTGAACTATCATGCACAGATCATTCTTAAAACTATTTAATAAAAAAACATGCAAACACTGAAGGCAGACTGAATAGAATTTATGTTTGTAGCTTTCTCTTTTTTAACCCCTATATGACACGTGTGTTCTTGAGAGAGAGGAAGGTGGGTGCAGTTGGTGAGAAGAAATCCAAAAGGAGGGATAGTGACATCACAGTTTTTCTAGTCTCCTCACAGATTTTGGGCATGCTTGTGTACGAACCCAGGGTGTTTTTCAAGGAGGCAGGATTGGGATTTGAACAGCACTGGCTGTCGTGTGGATTCCAGCACCTTCAACTCCACATCTCTTAGGAGCTCCTATGTTGAATAGGATATAATCTCCCTTGATGTGTGTATCTGACAGTATCTTTGGCAATACTGTAAGGAATAGCTATGATATTGTAAGATACTCTGACATATCAGTGATATCAGCCTAATAAGTTGTTTAGGATCTGGTGAACAAGGAGGGTTTTGTTCACATACAATAGAAAAGTAAAGTCTAGATAAATTGAAATAGATAGATTCCATTAATTACATTCTCAAGGATAAAAATGGATGTTTGCCAGCACCAGTCATGTCACTAACATGCCATATGCATTCAATGAGTAGTTGCTGGATATATGAAACAGTTGAACAGAAGAATGTCTGTTAATGCATTTATTTATGCATATAAAGTCTCATTTCTAAAAAAAAAATATATTTTTTAAGTTTCTGCTGTAGGGTGGGTTAGCCTGCCAGAGAGAGACAGAGCAAGCAAGACGGAGAGAAGGAAAGCGAAGACACACCCATCTAGGAGTTGGCCATCCTGTGATACCTTCTCTTCCATTCTCTTCTTGGTATTTGGGCACTTGTGCACATGTACTAGGCCAGATTTTCAAGTCCTGGGGCCTGAAAAATAAAACTGCAGTAAGTCTTGGAGAATCCAGTGCCTTCACCCCTTCATCACCTGCTGACCTCATGGGCTTCTTGTAGCAGGTTTTATTCTATATATCCAAATTTTGCTGCTTAGTTGCTTTTTTGATTCTTTACTGATATTTATGAAAAAAAGATCAGAGATGCACCAACTTCATTGGTATTTAGTGAAAAAAAAAATAAGGTGGTGGTAATTTAGTAGATTAAAAATGGTCCTGTTCAACCATTATGATCATTTTGGTGATTTAAATACAAGACAAAGTTGGAATTTATTGTTTTCTCTTGTGAGAGCCGGAGCTCGACTGATCAGGCACAGTCTCATTAAGCAGAGCAGCCTGATGATCTTATATAGGGTTTTGGCGAGAGTGGAGATTCAGGATCAGCAGACCAGCAGAGTCATGGGTGGGCTAACGTCATCAGAAGCAGCGTGGTTATTTAGTGAGAGTGTTGTTCACCTGTTAGCCCTGGAAGGCACGTTTATCACAGTGGATTTTTGTGGGCAGACTGTCTTTCCAAAGCAAGTGGCTTACCTTGTTGAGTTAGTAAGTAAGGCTAATGGTCACTGCTGAATACATGTAAAACCAGGGTGTGGGTTGAGGGGGCAGGATGGATGCACAGCAGTGAAACACAGTACTCTGTGGGGCTAATCCACATCAGAAGGTGCTGGGTTTGCATCTAGAGTTGTCCCTGAGTGCCAGGTGTGAGCGTGCCTGTGGTCTGGGACTAGCTGAAGTTAGGGATGAGTTGCAGCATGGGGACCTGGCTGGGGTGTTGACTGTGTTGTGCATCCCTTTCTGTTAGAAATAAATGAATGAATAGTAACAACACTGGTTCTGGGGGTTCCCATATTACCATAGCTATGGTCAGTCCACTCTAACTCTGAGATGACTTTGACCAGATATTTTCTGTTTGCAAATTGCCCTCTGCACCACCTAGTGCCATGATAGTTAAGATGGCTAGATCCCACAGTATCTGAAAGGTTCGAGTCCCTGATCTGGCAACTTCAGAAATGCACTGGGTGCAAGTGTGTTGGCGAGTCAGATCCTGAAAGACAGTGGAGAAGAAGGGATTGTGGCATAGCCATCCAGCTGAGTGGTGTTTTTCTGCTTCTCCCTCTCTCTCTCTGTCTGGCAAGCACATAAACTGTGTAAGAAATTACTAACAGCAACAAAAGAAATAGTGTTGCCATCCATCAACTCTGTTTGAAATAAAACTTTTTCTCTAATCTTCAATTGTAGACTTAGGTTTGAAGTTTAAAGTTTGGGTGAATAAGAATGGCTTAATGAGGACCAGCAGTTAGCGTAATGGCTATGTGGCTGGACTCCCATGTAGCCAACCGTGGTTCGAGTCCCAGACCCGGTGGCTTAAACTCACGCAGGGCACGTGTGTGTGCGTGCCCAAGATCCCAAGAGGAGAATGGAGGAGAAGGGATTGTGGCATGGCCACCCCCTCTGGGGGGTGATTTCTCGCTTTCTGTCTTTCTGTCTCTGGCGAACACATGCGCCCTATAGCAAAAACCTCTCAAAAAAATAAAAATAAAAAAATAAAAAAAAGAATGGCTTAATGATTGCTCTTGGGAAGATTTCCTCTTTTTTTAGATATTTCATTTTAACTAGAATAGTTATTTATATGACTTTTTTGGTCGATAATTGTTTATTTTACTGTTGACTTTAGTATTTTTATGGGTTCTTACTCAACTTCATGCATACTAATCCGCAGTGGGAAATTTCAGTTCTTTTGTAAATTTATGAAGGCATATGATAGTGATGTTCTTATGCATGTTGTTTACATCATAACAAAGTAATGAGAATTTTCTGTTTATGTCAGGATTAAGTACCTGGCTAAACGTGTACAAAAGTTATCTATTTATTTTAGTTTTAAGTGAAATCATAAGTAATTAGACTATTGCTTTATGGAACTGTATATAATGATGCTTCAGTATTTTAAATTAAGGTTTCTTTGACCTGCACCCACAGAGTACTTTCCAACTTTCTAATTTTATGTTCTATATAACTCATGCTGTGTTAAAAAATGCATTTGATAAAACATTATTATATGTGAAAATACTACCCAAAATGAGAGCACTGATATCTGTGTATTACTCTGGTGTCTTCTCATTGCTGGTAGGTGGTGAGCGACAGCCTTCTGGTGCCCCTTTACCACATAGTGTCATATTCACCTCCAGTGCTAGCTTCCCTGCATCTTGTACTTGCCTTTCAATTAATTTTTTTAAAATTATTTTCAAATAAGTATTTAATTTAATTTTACTCATCATTGTTATTATTTTTCATTTGACCAGAGAGAGGTAGAGAGAGAGAGAAAGAGAAATCTTGACATGAGGATGTCCAGTGCCCTAAACACCACACCATCTTATGGCCACTCCTTACAAGTTCTTAGGGGAACACCGATGCTCCCTGTGTGTAACCTTTGGGCTTACTCTCTGTTCACTTAGTAGATTGCTTTTATTTATTTATTTATTTATTTATTTATTTATTTATTTTTTGTCTGGAGAGCTCCTCTTCTACATTTTACTTCCTTATTACACAACCTTCTTTGTGCTCAGGTACAACTCTTCAGCGACGGACATATTTGTCACCTTGTACCATTTATCCCTATTTTGTAGTAAAAAAAATATGCATTTCTTTGTATGTAATTGACCCTTCAGAATACTTTCTTAAACATGAAAATAAATTTGAATGAGAAAGATGTGGGATTTTACAGAAATTGGTTTTGTATTTGTCAGTAGAATGATTAGAAACCAATGGCTTCTTTAATGACTTTTTTCCAAAGTCAGAGCTCCATCTTTTGTGTAAATAAACCCAAAAAAGATGAGAAAAGGAAATGGACCTCCAAAACCTGGACGGTTATAGGAATGTCAGAAAAGGCCAATTCATGGCCTGGTGGTCCACTACAATTGACTGAGGAAAACAGATTCCATGAAACAAATCCAGAAGAAGAAAGGTACACATCTATCCCTTCTTGATTTCTTTGTGAAGGGATATTAGCAGTGATTACTTTTTCTAGAAATGAAGCAGAATAGTGTCCTCTCCTAAGGTCCAACAAGGGAATACTCAATTGTTTATTCTATTGAAAAGTTGACTAAAATGAGAGCAAGTGTCCTTGACAAAAAGCAGTCTTATTAATTACCAGGGAAGCTTGACTGTGAGGTAAGTATAGACATCTCCACAGAGAACTAGTAATGATAAAGACAAGAGAGAACTGGGTGATAAATGAAGAATGTGGGATCCAAGGACTTTTTCTTTCCTTTTTATTAAATCTTAAAACCTATTCTCCTAGAGTATGTGCATAAGCTGCTGGAAATGATATAAAGAGCAGGATATGATTTTAAATGGAAGCTTGTTTGACTGTCTAATTATTAGAGATCTTAATGCATTATGTTTTAAATCTTGACCAAAAATTATCAATAATTGTTCTTAAAACCTCTATTCATGTATAGTGTTAAGGTAAGAGGGTATTCATTAAGAATTTGTTGAGAAATGGAATATCCTAATGTTCTTCAGCATCTGAATGATAATTGAAAAGTTGAAATAACATGCACAGATTATTCTTAAACTATGTAATAAAAGCCATGCCAACGAAAAAGGCAGATTGAATAGAATTTATGTTTTTAATTTCTTTCTTATCATCTGGTACAGCACGTGTGCTCTTTCAAGAGAGAGAAGAGTGGGCATAGGGGGTTAGAAGGCATCCTCTGAGAGAAATGGTGATGCCACAGTCCCTTCTACAGTCTTCTTACAGAATTTTGTGCACACATGCAAACAAGCCCAAAGTATTCTTCAAGGCACCAGTACCGGGACATGAACAGCTCTGACTATTCTGCGGGATCCAGTGCCTTAGCATCCACACCACTTGCTGGTCCCTAGGTGGAATGGATTTTATCCCCCTTGATGTGTGCATGTCTGACAGTATCTTTGACAATATCATAAAGAATAGCTAGCAAATTATAAGATACTCTGAAATATCAGTGATATTGACCTAATAGGTTGTTTAGAATTTGGTGAACAGGGAGAGTTTTGTTCACGTACAATAGAAAAGTAAAGTCTAGATAAACTGTCACAGAGTGTTACTTACCGTCAAATACATTTTCGAGGATAGAAGTGAATGTTTGTCAGTACCAGCAGTGTCATTATCATGTATTGTGTATTCCATAAGTATTTGTTGGATGTCTGAAGCTACAGTTGAACAGATGAGTGGCAGTTAATATGTTACATTACACCTATAAAGACTTTTCATTTCCAAAAATACACTTTTTTCTTTTATTGCTATTTTGTGCATGTGCTTGCAGAGAGAGACATAGTGAGAGAGACAGAGAGAAGGCAAGTGAGTGCCAGGGTCCAGCCTTGGTGGGGGTGGGTTGACTCATCAGAGGCGATGCTGGAAAGGAAGACTAAGGCCTTGGTACCTTTTCATGCACGTCCTCAGTTGGACACTCCCCAGAGATCGCTCTCTGTAGAGTGACAACTGCTAGGAATCATTGTGACTTTTTATTGAAAATGTGACACATGCAAGTAAACAAGTGAGGGGCTACATGTTCTAATTATCAATTCATAAAGTTTTAACAATAGAAACCATTCAGGGTTTGATTAAGGGCAGGTCTATTAATCATCGATACAGTTCAACAATTGTTAGATTGATGTAAGCAGGCTTTTGGGAACTTCTGGGAGTGTGGTTTTGGAGAACAATTCTAGCAAGCAAAGTTAATGATCAACCGGTGTTCAGCAGCAGCCATCTTGTGATTACTAAAAGAAAATCTCAAGTATATAGGTATTAGTTCTTATGGATCTCAATAAAGAATAATACTTATATAATCTATAGGGATCTAAAATTCAATTAAAGGAATCTTAATATATCTATTTTAAAGGGATGAGCCTACTGTTCACTTGGTGAGAGTAAGGGGATACTTTGAACAGCTTCTCCAACTAGCAGTACTGGCTTTTCTTAAGTCAAAAGTAAAATGACTAACAAGTTAATGAAAAAACTTTAAAATGGGTTTATGGTGTTGTGGATTCACTTGTGTAACCTATAGCACCACTGTTATATATTTTGTTAGAACATTAGTTACCATGGGGTGAGAGTGTCCTCGGCCAGTTTCAGCCAAGTCCTATTGTATGTAAAAAGGTTATTTATATTAAATGTGTCTTGAAGGGCCTTCCAAAGGTCAAGATGATTTCTGCCTAGATGTAACTTCGGCACACCTTCCATAGTGATCATAGGTTGAAGCACTGTAATTAACAGTAGGTGGTCAGGGTAAAGGGGAACAGTCGAGGGACTTTTGGGAAATCTTACCACAAAGATGTATGAGAGAACTATGTAATTATTTTATAGTAGTATATCAGGGAGTCAGAGGGGGATTGCTTTCCAGCAAGGCTACCGTAGTTTTCGGAGCATATTGACCCAAGCTTTTGCTCATAGGTTGGGGGGTGTACAGCAGCAGCCTTGCCAACGTGCTGAACTGACCAAAGCTATGCTCAAAGGTCTGGGGGGCTCAGACAGATCCTGCAGCCCTGCCGGGTCTGACTCCTCCAAGTGAGGAATCATCCTTCCCTCAGAGATGAATGTCATGCCACAATCCTGTCTTCTCTCAGTATTTCGGAAGAAGTACACATGTACACCCATGAGATTTTCAAGACACTGCGATGGGACTGGGACTCTCCAGTCAGTCAAGTGCAATCCAGCAACCTAACCTCCACATCACCTACTAGTCCATCTAAAACCAAAACATTTTCACATTTAGGAATTACTATTGATAATGATAGGTAGAAAGAGAATAGTCTCATGAGTTCCTGTGTTTTCCAACCACTTGTAGGCACTTCCAAATCAACATTCATAGAGTATCATGAAACACAGGTTTTGGAGTCTGACTTTCTGGTTTGATTCTGGGTGTTCTACAGACCAGCCATGTAGCTTTGCAAGTAATTTCCCATTTCTGTGCCTAGTTTCTTCTTTAATAAAAGACCTAGTATGTTCCCTAATTTACAGAATTGTCATGCAGGTTCAGAGGACATGACAACACATATAGTGCCTAGTTAAAGTGTCAGTAGTTCTGTGCTTAGAGGATGCATGAGTCCTAAAAAAGCTAACTGATACCATTGTTATAAAGATTTTCCTCACACACGATCATAACTACTACTTGCCAAGCCAATTTTAGTGCCAGTGTAATTTGCTTTTATTGAAACCAAATATAAAAGCAAACCTGGTATATTTTCATCTCCCAGATAATGCCAGTAACCTGTTATTCTTTTGCTTTTGACTGTGAGACAGCTTGGTCTGAATTTGATTCTATGTGATATCAGTGTATTTTCTCTTTTTTAAAGGATCAAACATAGGGTACCTGTGCTTGCCATACTGAGTCAAATAGAGAGAGACACAGAGAAAAGGAAATTGAGAAATCACTCCCTGGGGCAGACGGGATTGCCACAGTCCCTTCCCCTCCATTCTCCTCTTGAGAGATAAGACACACACATACATGTACCTGGTGTGATTTTTTTTTTAGAGAAGTTTTTGCTATAGGGCATGTGTACTCACCAGAAAGACAGAGACAGAGAAACAGAAAGTGAGAAATCACACCCCAGCGGAGATGGCCATGCCATAATCCCTTCTCCTCCATTCTCCTCTCGGGATCTTGGGCACACACTCACATGTGCCTGGCGTGAGTTTAAGCCACTGAGTCCAGGACTCGAACCGCAGTCAACTACATGGGAGTCCAGTGACATAGCCATTATGCCAACTGCTGGTCAATACCTGGTTTGATTTTCAAGTCACTGGGTCCAATACTCAAATCCCAGGAAGTCATGTGGGATCCGGCACCTTGTACCTTCACCATCACACCATCTGCTGGCCTCATAGACTCTTTGTAGTAGGTTACATTCTCTACATTCCTGTTTGTCTAGCTCCTGGCTTTATTCTTTCTTTACCAATATTGATGGTAAAATTGATCAAATAAAGTACAAACTTCACTGGTATTTTAATAAAACTGAGGGAGTGGTAATTTAATGGACTGAAAAAATTCCTGTCCTGGGGTTATGAGACTTTCAGTAATTGAGATACAAGACAAAGTTGGAATTTACTGTTTTGTCTTGTGAAAACCATTGCTTTGCTGGCCAGGCAAAGTGTCTGCAAACTGATCAGTCTGAGATCTTATATAGGGTTTTAGAAAGAGTAGAGATTCAGGATCAGCAGACTTCTAGAGCCATAGGTGGGCTGACATCATCTCATCATCCGTAGCAGCATGGTTATTCAATGAGAGTGATGTTCACCACTTGGCACTGGAAGGTATGTATATCAGAGCAGGTTTGTCTCAGATAGACTGTCTTTTTGAAGGAAGTGGCTGACATTGATAGGTCGGTAAGAAATGCTGTTGGTCACTGATTGAACCCATGTATAACTGGGGCAGAGGCTGGATGATAACACATCAGGAAACACCATGTTCTGTGAGGCTAATCCACATCAAAAGGTTCTGTGGTTGAATCCAGAGACATTCCTGTCAGGTGTGAGCAGGTCCATGGTCTGGGACCTGCTGAGGCTAGGGATGAAGTACAGCATCAGGACCTTGCTGGGGTACTGACTGTGTGTGTGTGTGTGTGTGTGTGTGTGTGTGTGTGTAAGAAAGAAAGATGAGAATAATGTGAAATCTGGTTCTGCCTGTCTAAGTGTTACAATGGCTATTGGTCAGTCCTTTCCTACTGTTGAGATTATTTTGACCAGATGTTTTCTGTTTAAGAGCTGCCTCTGGGCCAGCTGGTGGAATGGTAGTTATGGCAGCTAGCTCCCACAGGGTTGACTACAAGGTTGCAGTCCCCAAACTAGCAGCTTGAGAAACACACTGGGTATGAGTGTTTGGGTGCCCAGCATCCCGAGAAGAGAGTAGGGAGGAAGGGACTGTGGCATGGCCATCAAGCTGAGGGGTGCTTTCTCTCCTTTCTCTCTCTCAGGCAAACACATGCGCTGTATAATAAATTACTAAAAACAACCACAGTTGCTGTCCATCAACTATGTTCGAAATGAAAGCTGTCCCATATGCTTGAATTTTGACTGAATTTATACATTTACAGTTTGGGTAAAAAAGAATGGTTTAATGATTGCTGTTGGGATGATTTCTTCTTCTGTTTGATACTTTATTTTCACTAGATTACTTATCTACATGACTATTTTGATCGACAATTGTATTCCTGTTGCTTTTCCTAATTTTATAGGTTCACACTTAACTCTTAACATAAAAATCTCTAGTTAAAAACTTCAATCTTTTTGTCAATTTATGTAGGCATATACTAGTGATGTTCATATGCATGTTCTTTACCCTATGAGAAATGATGATCCTTTTTTTTGAGAGGTTTTCGCTATAGGGCGCGTGCGCTCTCCAGACAGACAGAGAGAGACATAGAGACAGAAAGCGAGAAATCACCCCCCAGGGGGGATGGTCACGCCGCAATCCCTTCTCCTCCATTCTCTTCTCGGGATCTTGGGCACGCACGCACACGCGCCCGGCGTGAGCTTTAAGTCACCGGGTCTGGGACGCGAACCATGGTCGACTACATGGGAGTCCAGCGACATAGCCATTACGCTAACTGCTGGTTCCCAAGAAATGGTGATCATTTTAAATTTCTCTTTGGATTAGGTACCAGGCTAAACGTGTACAAAAGTTACATAGTCATTTTAGTTTTAGGCAAAATCATAATTAAATAGTCTATTGCTTTCAGAACTAAGAATAATGATGATTCTGTATTTTAAAATTACGGCCCCTCTGACCTCCCCCAGAGTATTTCCCAAATATCTTCTCTCATGTTCTAAATGCCTGATCCTATGTTAAAACTTTATTTAATTACACATAATCATATATGAAAATAATACCACAAATGATAGCACTAATGTATCTATCTATATTTTTCCCGTGTCTTCCACCCATTGCTGGTAGTCAGGGAGCTCCAGCCTTCAGGCATCACATTTCGGTGCAGTGTCCCATTTATCTCAAGTCTTTGCTTTCCTGTATTCTGTACTTTGCTTTTTTTTTTCTTTTTAATTTTTTGGAACTAAATATGTGGTCTTCTTTTATTCATCATCATCATTATTTTTATGCTTTATGTTTGTATCTAGTGGGATTTTGATTACTTGAGAAATAGAACTTTAAAGGGTTAAACTTTTTCACTGTGTAACTTTTTATAATTATCATATTCAGCGACTTATGATCCTGCTGTAATCAAATATTGTATTAAATTTTCTGACATCTGTGACATGTTTCTTAAATATCAAATTGTAAATTGAACATTTTTCCAGACCTAAACTTGACTTTGGGGTTTACCAGTTGAGTGCTTGGAAAACCTCAAAGGATGCATCTTGTTTTTGTAAAAGATAATGTCAACTTATATAAGCATCATTGTCAGCTGATTACTAAGTCTTTTTCAATGTTATTTGCATACCCATTATTGGTACAAATATATTTTCAAATCATAGACTTATAATGATCTTCATATGATACTGTCAGTCATAAGCTTGTTGTCTTACAATGCTATGTAAAACAGAAAAATTGTTCTGCCATTTACTTCTATTGTAATGAATATAGGTATTTTTTATTTTGCCATTCACAGTTCTAAAAATTGCCCCTCCCCCCCCACTGAACTTTGAGGCCTGACTCTTTGCTTTGTCCAGAGATAATTGGCTACTGAATCAGTCAGACATGTCCTTCCCTGAGGACTTTACTGCCTGTAACAATGGATGACTTAGGGACAACAATTAGAAATGAACCTTCCTAGCACAGTGGGATCACCTACACTGTAAACCCACCTATAACCTACAAGCTCCTCTCTTCCACATGTCCTGCCTTTTTAGGCCAGACCAATAGAAACATTCTTCACTAAATTCCAAACCCTGTCTCTCACTCTCAAAATCAAATAAAAAGAACCCTTGTATCTGATCACTCCGAGAAAGTCATGTTTTGCCTCCTCTCCAGGTCTAGGTCACTCATATTCTGCTTAGAAATTAACTGCATTAATTATTACTTTTACAGAATTGGTTATTTTCCGTTGACAGTAACATATATTTTAAAATATTGAAAACCGAGTATCTGTGCTAATTTATATTTTGACTTAATGGAACAAGAAGATAACATTCAACTAGGGAGGGCTATAATGATAATAAAGCTCTTAAAATTCAAAATGTCTTCCTTTTCCTTTGTACTTCCACAGGCTACCCAATGTCCTGAAAGGATTCATTATTAAAAAAATGTGGGTTTTTTTCCCCTTTGGGGAGGTTTTAGTTACAGGGCGCATGTGCTCGCCAGAAAGACAGAGAGACAGAAAGCGAGAAATCATCCCCTAGGAGGGATGGCTATGTCACAATCCCTCCTCCTCCATTCTCCTCTCTGGATCTTGGGCACCCATGCACATGTGCCTGGCATGAGTTTAAGCCACTTTGTCCGGGACTTAAACGGCGGTCAAGTACATGGGAGTCCAGCAACAAAGGCATTACACTAACTGCTGGTCCCAAGACTATCTGATCTTAAGATCATGACCTCATCCATTCAAGTCCTTGGCACAACTCCTCACCAGTAAGAGCACAGCATATCTGAAGATGCCACTGGTGATCTTCAACAGAAGTTAATTTAAAAAAACTGGGAGATTTCTTCCACTGTCATGCATTTTTTTTTTTGAAGAATAGAACTAAACTATGAGTTTATTTTGGTGCAAAAAAAATTGAACTCCATGCTTAGCTTTTTTTTTTTGAGAGAGGTTTTCACTATAGGGCGTGTGCGCTCACCAGATAGAGAGAGACAAAGAGACAGAAAGCGAGAAATCACCCCCCATGGGGGATGGTCACACTGCAATCCCTTCTCCTCCATTCTCCTCCTGGGATCTTGGGCATGCACGCACACGTGCTCGGTGTGAGTTTTAAGCCACCGGGTCCGGGATGCGAACCGCAGTCAACTACGTGGGAGTCCAGCGACATAGCCATTACGCTAACTGCTGGTTCCCGCATAGTTTTTTCTTAAAACATTTTTTTAATTTTAGTTTTTAGTTTATTTATTTTTAAAATTAATTAATTATTTTTACGTTTTCAAACAAATGTTTACCTTACATATCAAAAAATTTTTTGCTCATACTCCATAGTTCTTGACAGTTAATAAACAACTTTCAAAACTGAAAAACTTAATTTTAAAGATAACTTTCAAAATATTTGTTATAATTTTGTTTTTTAAATTAATTATTTTTTACATTTTATCACGTTTTTAGCATACATTTATTTTTCAACACAAATACCATGCCATGCATGTCAGTCATGACAAGGATTTTACTGTATACATTATCATCAGCAAATAGCTCTCATTTTTTGTGAATTAAGCATACTTTCACCTGATTTTTTCTTCCCCCCTCCTTCCTCTCCCTTCCATACTAAATTTTTTTTTCACATATTATTGATTCACAAAAGATCTTTTTTTTTTATTTCAGAGGTTTTTGCTACAGGGTGCGTATGCTCGCCAGATTGACAGAGAGAGACAGAGAGACAGAAAGCAAGAAATCAGCCCCTGGGGGTATGGCCACGCCGCAACCCCTTCTCCTCCATTCCTCTCGGGATCTTGGGCACGCACGCACATGTGCCCAGCGTGAGTTTAAACCACTGGGTCCAGGACTCGGACCATGGTCAGCTACGTGGGAGTCCAGTGACATAGCCATTACGCTAACTGCTGATCTTAAAGATCAAAAGATCTTAAAGTATGTAAAAAGGTAGAATCTGGTAACAAGTGCACTGTAATTTTCTTCTGAAACATTTTTTTCTCTCTCCATTCCCTGTTTTACTAAAGAGAGGTATAAATATTTGCAAAAAAAATAAAAATAAAAAATAAAATTAAAAAAAAAGAAAATTAGGTTAATCTCAATTTGATCTGCTCTTTGCACAAAGCCCTATAAGAATTCAGTTTCTAATGCAAGGCAACATATACTGTTGTATTATTGAACTTATGCAAATAACTATTCTGCCATCAAATAAGAATGTTCACAAATATTTTCCAATTCCAAAGGGGTCAGGAGGAGAGAAAATTTTGTTTCAGTTAAAAAAAAAAAATTTAACAAATTGCTGAACCCAACAACTCAAAAGAAAACAAAAATCCTTAAATCTGGAAGACAAAGCATAGAAGAAAACCAGTAATGTTTTAGGAAAAAAGTCATAGAATTCTATTTCACCAGCTCTGTCTTGTGTAATCTCTCTTTTATTGTATTTGCAGTGTTACTGTGGTCTGACCTTTCCGTTAACATTCAACATTATTATTGATATTTCAGAACTTGTACCTACCATTAAATTGGCATTGTTCTTGGTCATTTTTTTTTGTTCTCTTATTTGTCTGTCTTTAGTTTTCCTGGTATAGTACTCCTTTCAGAACTTCTCAAAGAGCTGGTATGGTGTTGATAAATTCTTTCAGGTTTTGTTTATCTGAGAATGCTTTTTATCTTTTCTTCCTATGTGAAGGATAATCTTGCTGGATACAGTATTTCTGATTGAAATTGCTTTTCACTTAACACTTTGAATATATTTTCCCATTCTTTCCTTGCTTACATTGTTTCTGACAAGAGGTCCAATGTCAGCCTGATGGGATATTCTTTGAAAGTAACTGGACATTTTTCTCTTGTCAATTTTAGTATTTTATCTCTGTGGTTTTTGTCAAACTGGCTATGATGTGCCTTGGAGAAGATCTTGGGTTGATTCTACAAGGATCTTTTATATTTCTTGGGTTTGGATATTTGAATGACTCTCTAGATTTGGGAAGTTTTCTCTCAGGATTTCATGGACTAGATTATTAATGCCCTGATAAATTTCTTCACCTTCTGGGATACTGATTATCCAGATGTTTGAGCACTTAATGCCGTCTAGTATTTCTTGTATATTATTCTCATTGTTGGGGGGTCATTTTATCAGTCATTTTGGTAAATTTTTCTAAAATTCAGAAGCTCTATCTTCTACATCTGAGATTCGATCTTCTGCATGATCTTATCTGCTTTTAATATTTTCAAGGGAGTTTCTGATTTCCTTTATTATAGCCTTCATTTCTAACAGTTCCATTTGATTCTTTTTCATGGTGTATAGTTCTTCTTTCAGATCATGGAAGAACTTCCTCACCTCCTGGAACTTGTCTCTTATCTCCTGCATTTTCTGGAGTTTATTGTCTCTCATCCTTTGCATCTCATATTCAAAATGTTTACTGATTTATCTTATTTGCTATAATTATTTGCAATGGGTTCTCTTCTTTTAAAACATTATTTGTGGAATAAAAAGGAGAACAATGAAATATTTTATAATTCTTTTTCCCAGTCTTCATTTAAAAGGAACAATCATTATTCTGCATGAAGGAAAAAAGCCCACTGAACACTCAAATATTGTGGATATTAGACTCATTCAGATACAGTGGTATGAGATTAATTGAAATTAAATAGCATTTTACGTATCTGTTCAAATGAGTAAAATCAAGAGCTTATTGAGATTGAATTTAACTATTACCTACTATTTAACTATTAACTACTACCTAAATACCAGATATCCTTCTTTGGACTTTTCTTTCACTCACTATAAAGAGTTAAATGTAGAGGCCAGCCAGTGGTGTAGTGATTAAGCTGCTGGACTTCCACTGGGGGCTTGAAACTTGTACCAGGTGCACGTGCATGTGTGCCCAAAATCTCAAGAAGAGAATGGAGAAGGGATTGTTGTGTGGCCATCCCCCTGGGAGGTGATTTCTCACTTTCTGTCTTTCAGTTTCTCTCTGTTTCCCAGGTGAGTGCATGTGCTGTACAGCAAAAATCACTCTAAAAAAAAAAGAGTTAAATGTTAGCCTACTGGACATTTCATCTGTAGATTTAGCATGTATAATGTCTCTAGTCTTGATGTAATCCTTTGATACTAGATTTTCCTTTTAACAATAAATAGGCTTATCTCATTAATCACTTGTTATTCTTTATTTATTGTACAAACATACATCAATGTATTTAAATTGATCATTTACTGGGACCAGCAGTTAGTATAATGGCTATGTCACTGAACTCCCACGTAGTTGACCGTGGTTCGAGTCCTGGACCCAGTGGCTTAAACTCATGCCAGGTACATGTACGTGAGTGCCCAAGATCCCGAGAGGAGAATGGAGGAGAAGGGATTGCAGTGTGGCCATCCCCTCTGGGGGGTGATTTCTCGCCTTCTATCTCTCTATTTCTCTCTGTCTGTCTGGTGAGCACACGTGCCCTATAGCAAAAACCTCTCCAAAAAAAAAAAAAAAAAAAAAGTAAATAGATCATTTACTTTTCTATTTTTCAATAAATATAATATTTACATTTCTAGTAAAAAAACTAAATACATGTTTTATTGTAGAAAGAAGCTACATTAAATTTCCCAAAGCAGCTGATGAATTTTAGAATTAAGATACGATTCTACTCTTTTTATGACTTAAAGACGAAACAAAGCATGTTTCTTTTATACGACCATTTTATCTTTCTCCTAGCTTATTTACATTAGCTAATAAATTCAAAAAATGTTTAGTACTAAGGGTTAAAATGGTTTTACTTGTTTTCTCCCTGATTTTAACGGGTATTCAGCTAAAATTTTATCATTAGAAACAATTTCCCTATGGTTGTGCTAGTTACCCTTCACCATGTTTTTTTGTTCTGTTTTGTTTTTAAGAATATTTATTTAATTTTATTTATTATTATCATTTTTTTCAATTTGACCAGAGAAGAGAGAGAAAGTAAGAAAGCGAGCTGCCAGGTCCAGAACTTGAACCATGGTCACCCATGTGGGAGTCCAGTGCCTTAAACTCCATGCCACCTGCTGGCCCCTTCACCATGTTTTTAAAGCTCCTCTCAGTTATTTACTAAGATATGTTTATTAAATTTTATTTGATGCTTTTCTGAATTTACTGGCTGATATTGTCTTTACTCATTAATTTCTTAATATTGTAAAATATAATAAAAGGTTTTATAGTATTAAAATATCCTTATAACATATGCAAATATAATTTTATGTTATGGCATGTCTGTTTCTATTATTTGCAACTATAGTCATAAGTAATATTAGTCTATAATTTTCTTTTTTCACTATCTTTATTTGTAACAGATATCAAGGTTATATTGATGTAACTTCTTTTTTAAATTTGAAATATTTTATAAAGTCAACTCTGAAACATATTTTTGTAAAAGTAGGACATCTCAAATATGAATATGAAATTTTCAAGCCTCTAGCTAAATGATCAAATACTTTATAAAACCAAAAGAATAAACTAGGCATTTGAAATTTTAAAACAAACATATAAAGCAAAGAAATGGAGCATTGTATTTCACAAAATTCAACCCAAAATCTTCTCCAAGACACATTATAGCCAGATTGACCCAAACCACAGACTAAGAAAAGATACTAAGATTGGCAAAAAAGAAACAGCAAGTTACCTACAAAGGATATCCTATCAGGCTGACAGTGGACCTCTCATGAGAAACAATGAGAGCGAGGAAAGAATGGGAATATATATTCAAAGTGTTAAGGGAAAAGCAATTTCAACCAAGAATACTGAACCTGACAAGATTTTCCTTCATATGGAAAGGGAAGACAAGAACATTCTCAGATAGATAAAACCTGAAAAAATTTACCAACTCCAGATCAGATCTCCAAGAAGTTCTCAAGGGAGTGCTTATAGCAGCAAAACTAAATACACACACACACACAGAAATAAGAGTTCAAAAACTAATAAAAAGGTCAACATAATTGTAGGGATGAGTCTGGAGTTGAATATTATATCCCAGAATTTAATCAGGAAGATCGGACCACAACAGAAGATAAAATACATGAGATTGAATTGGTGAAATAGCATTCTGTGACTTTTGACTAAGACATTGCTGATTTTCTTCTAGGCTTTGTTTTCTGGTTTTAAGGATTTTTGTGCTGTCTTGAGCTGCCAATAGGTTCATGTACCTACTGTTTGAACAGAATTCTAACCTGTTTCCTGGCTTTAAGCAAAGTTACTTAGCACTTCTTTGATTTATTAAAGTTAAAACTGCTTTTCTTGAAATTAAAAAGTATATTAAAAAAACAAAAAAAGAAAACACAACCATAAAAGAATGTTCGGTAAAGTACTAGAAGAGAAAATAAAAATGGGGACTAATCCTATGAAGTGTTAAAATACATGATAAAAACCTCCTCAGTTAAGACACTAAAACAGACTAACAGAAATGTGGAATATAATAGAAACTCAAGAAACAGCTTCAAGTGCTCATGGAATTTAGTATATGGCAAATATGATATCTTTATTACTGAGTTAAATGTGAATTTCTATTTTTCTTTAATTTTTTTAGGGGTTTTCTGCTTTAGGACATGCGAACTGGCCAGGAGAAAGACAGACACACAGTGAGAGAGAAAGTGAGAAATTACCCCCTAACAGGCATGGCTACACTTCAACCCCTTCTCCATTTTCCTCCCGGGATCTTGGGTATGCATGTACATGCACCTGCCATAATTTTCAAGCCACCAGTTCCAGGACTTGAATCATGATCAGTCATTTGGGAGTCCAGTGATGTAACCACTAAGCCATCTGCTGTTCCCACATGAACTTCTTAGTAAATGGTGTTGAGGTAACTGGGTAGCCACTGGATAAAAGATAAAATTAGATCTAGATTAGATCTAGATCACATCCACCATTCTCAAAATAAACTGCAAATGAATTATTTATCTAAAAATAAATATAAGTCCCAGCAGGTGACATGGTAGTTAAGGCACTGGATTTCCACATGGCTGACCATGGTTCAAGTCCTGGACTCAATAGCTTAAAACACGCTGGGCACATGTGCGTGGATACCCAACATCCTGAGAGGATAACGGAGAATGAATTACAGCATGGCTACCCCCACTAGGTGGTGATTTCTAACTTTCTCTCTCTCCAGTGTGTGCATGCATCCTATGGCATAAAACTAAATAATAATAAAAAAAAGTAAACACATAAGTACAAAAAGAAGTATGGGTGAGTGACTTTCACAGTTATGCAGAAGAACTTTTTTTTTTTTTTGGAGAGGTTTTTCACCATAGGGTGCGTACGCTCGCCAGACAGACAGAGACAGAGAGACAGAAAGTGAGAAATCACCCCCCAGGGGCGATGGTCACGCCGCAATCCCTTCTCCTCCATTCTCCTCTCGGGATCTTGGGCACGCACGCACACATGCCCGGCGTGAGTTTTAAGCCACTGGGTCCGGGACTTGAACCGCGGTCGACTACGTAGGAGTCCAGCGACATAGCCATTACGCTAACTGCTGGTTCCTGCAGAAGAATTTTTTAACTGGGTCTCAAAAATCCACAGCACATTTAAGAAAATATATTAATGTGTGACTGTATTTCAATAATAAGAGAATTTATTTTTTCTTTTTTTTTTTTTTTTTGGAGAGGTTTATCTTTGTGCTATAGGGCGCATGCGCTCGCCAGACAGACAGAGAGAGACAGAGAGACAGAAAGCAAGAAATCACCCCCCAGAGGGGATGGTCATGCCGCAATCCCTTCTCCTCCGTTCTCCTCTCGGGATCCTGGGCACGCACGCACACACGCCCGCCGTGAGTTTTAAGCCACCGGGTGCAGGATGCGAACCGCAGTCAACTACATGGGAGTCCAGCGACATAGCCATTATGCTAACTGCTGGTCCCCAAGAGAATTTTTTCACTGTTGAGGAAAGGAATTACAAATCAAGACCACAGAATGACGCTGAGTAGGAACTCAGAAACATCAGTATGAGCATACAGCGTTCTGTACCTGCGCCGACAGATACAGAAGCAGATACAGATGTGTGAGCCTGAGTATGTCAGTGACTCTACGTATACTTTCTGTTTGCTGGAAAGGCCCAAGAGTAATGAGAGCATCTAAAAGCTAGAGCTCAGCTTCTCACACATTTCTCCAATAAACAAACCCTTTAGAGAAGTTACCAAGTCTAGGGCTAGGGAAGGGAAAATATTAGAAAAGCATCATGCCAGGAGGAGAGAGTGTATGAGAAAGTGGGGCCTGTCAATAGAGTATAGATGACAGCCTGGAAGGGCTCTAAATGATTGAAACTCGCAGTATGAGAATAAAATACAGAATTACCATACTGGTTTATAACTCATAGAAGAAAATACATACCCCTAAGTGTCTACTGATAAAAATAAGTAATTGAAGAAATAAGTAAGAAATAAAGAAGAAAGTTCTTTCTTAAAAAAGAATTCCAATTAATAATGCAGACCAGTGAAAGGAACTTAAAACAATTATCATTAGAATTCCAATTAATAATGTCGGCCGGATTAAGGAATTTAAAAGAATTATCATTAGTCATATTCTAATCTGATAATGTAGACCAGTGAAAGGAATTTAAAACAATTTCATTAGACATACACCAAACTAATAATTTTCACAGTCAAAATTCCCTGATGGACTCTGAAATTTGTATGCAAAAGTTTAAAGAGATACAGATTATTAATATAGTCTCAAAGTTTCTCCCCCAACATTTAACACAACTAGCGGTAAGACATGCTGACATCAAGTATCCCCTAATATGATGCTTTCAATAAAATATAAAATCACTTCTGTGATATAATTTCCTCAGGAGAAAACATTGCACACACTCAAACTAAGAGACCCTCTATAAAATGACTACTAGTACTCATCACAAGGTTAAAGCTCATAAGTAGCAAAGAACAAGGGACTGTCATGGCTTAGAGATGACAAAGGACCCTTCACAAATTAATGCAATGAAAGGCCCTACACTTGGGCCTAGCATAGAAAAAGGATGTTGGGAAACCTGGGAAATTTCACCAGTTTGTAGTCGAGTTCGTATGCTATGAGGGTGTTTCCTGATATTTATAATTTTACTATGGATTGTAGCCATGTTTTCTCATTAGGACAGAGCTACTGGCCACTGTAGTATTGGAACTCCAGTTTAGCTGTCACTCTCAAAACAATGGCTATACTCATTTTTGTTTATCAATTCAGCAATTGACAAACAGCAAGCCTGGTTGTTTCTATGCTTTGACTATTGTGAATGATTCCTCTATAAACATTCACAAGCAGTTATCTGTATAGACATGGCTTTTTGTCTATTTTGTCTAAATTCCTAGGAGTAAAAATGCTAGGGCATCTGGTAAATCATTTTTAACTTTTTCACAAACTGCCAAACTGTTTTCCAAAGTGTTACATTTCCATTAACAATATGTGGGGTGTTAATTTCCCTAAATCCAGTAATACTCATTCTATTTTCAATTTTTTAATCATATTCATTCTAGTGGGTGTAAAAATGGCAAATATAGACTTAGTTCACTGAAATATCAGGTATATAAGTATATTATAATATACATTACATTATGTCTGTGATATATTTACTGATGCAAATGACATTATATCTTGCTATACCCAACAAGGGAATGGGCTCTCTGATAAAACAGAATTACTCCTTTATTAAACAAGTTCATGCAGAAATTTCACAATTTTTTGTCAAGAGCATGATAAGAGATATCATTGCACTGAATAAATTATTGGATATGAAGACATGTAAGGTCCTATACCGTGTGCCCCACTATATTCTAAGGAAAAAAAATAGCTACATAAAATAGAGCAGAAATGGTGAAATTCCCATGTTAAATTAGAAGATCAGAGAAGCAGAGAAATCAAGGACTGTGATCTATATCTTTCAGTGAGTGACCAATTGACAAAGGATTTAAACTTAAGTTTATAGGAATCCAAATAAAGTTAGTCCCTTGTTATTTTTAATGCTCTGTTTCAGAAATTTTGGTGGGAAACTCAAAAACGGTGTAATATTTTTTCCAGTGTTTCCCTTACAGAGACATGACAGATACACAGAGATCATTAAAGCTGTCTAATGCAGCACAGGCATAGGAGCTTACTAACAATTAGTAACAATTAGTAAGCATGGTGTCATAAATACCATTAGATTTTAGGAATTAGCAAAATAATGTTAGAGAAAATATTTATAAATAAGTCTTAGAAAATAATAGTTGAAATTTAGTCATAGAAAATAGACGTTGGGAGACTGATTACAGGTATTCCATTCATTACTAAAAATGGAATCTTGTGATGAGATCAGGTTGAAATTATGGCAAATTGAGGAAAAGATGGTGCAAATAGCATCCTGAAAAGTAAGTTTCTTTAGGGGACTTTATAAGGTAAGTTTTTTTTTTAATGATAATAAATTTTTAGAATCAGAGATTCACTTTCTGTGTGAGGCAGTGGGGAATAGCAAAGAAGAGAAATACAATACCTGGTTCCTGCAATCCCAGAGAAAGAAGGAGCAACAGGCAGGCCCAAACCAAGCCACTTGGCTTGAGCTCATCAGCAGGGACCCCTGCCCAGCCTACTATTGGGGAAGAGGGAACCTTGAGCCTTCAAGAACCAATATCTGGTTCCTGAAATCCCAGAGAAAGAAGGAACAACAGGGTGACCCTGCAAATTCCAGAGTTAGAAGGTAGGAGTTACTGCCCCACATGTGCTGACGCCATTCTGCTCTCCTCCTCCCCCCATGCATCCAGGAACAACGGGGAGGCCCAAGTCAAGCCACTTAGATTGAAATCCTCCACAGAAACCCTCACCCAGCCTGCTGTGGAGGAAGAGGGGCTCTACAGCCTCCAAGCAAGTGTACCATGCTAAGTAGTCTACCACCTCACATTCTATGTCAGCACAGCTTCCCTCCACATTAGGAGCAGTTAGATTTGGGTATGCAAAAACCAAACACCTGAAAATAGGAAACTCTGGAGGAATTTTTTCCCCATAACTTTCTTAGCAGTAAAAGGAGAGAAACTCCGCTCTGAATATCTACACCTTAAACCTCTTTGGTGGATTCTACACTCCCACCCACAGCAGAGGAGAGAAATTGGCGCATATGGTAAAGAAGTGTGGGAGCACACAGCTACAGAAACATATTCCAAAGAAGTAGGAATAAGTCAGTACACCACCAGGTGACTAAAAATCAAAGCAGAGCCCAAAGAAATAGTAGAGGATCAGGATAAAATGGATAAAATACAAGGGATCCCAGAAATATCAAAAAACAATTTGGATTATTTGTTGTAACAAGACTCAAGAAGATGTAAGAGAAAATGAAGAACCAATTTCAGTAGACGAGTAAACCTTTCCATGACATGAATGAGGAGCTCCATAAAGAGGCAGACATACTGAGTAAGATTCTGGAGATAACAGTATGTTGCAGTAGATTCAAACCTCCCTTGAAAGTATCAACAGCAGATTAGACCAGGCAGAGAAAAGAATTTTTACCTTGAAGACAAAACCTCTGATTTAGTCCATGCAACTGAAAAGAATAGAACAATAACCATGAAAAAGAAGGACAATATTCAGGAAATTGTAGACACCATTAAGCAGCCAAATATTTACATAATAGATATTCTAGAAGGTGATGAGACAAGTAATGGCAAAGGAAGTATCTTTCATAATATTTTAAATGAAAACTTTCCAAATTCAGAGAGACATCGAAATCTGGAGATACAAAGGACATTAAATAGATATTACTTAAGAATATCCTCTCCAAGGCATATCATAGTCAAATTGGTAAAAATCAAAGACAAAGACAAAATTCTAAAAATGGTAAGAGAGAAACATCAAATTACTTAGAAAGTTTACCCCATTACACTAACATCGGATCTCTTAGCTGAAACAATGCAGGCAATGAAAGAAATGGAAGACATATTTAAAATTCTGAAAGAAAAGCAATTTCACCCAAGAGTATTACAGCCAGCAAGATTATCCTTCAAATGGGAATAAGAAATAAAATAATTCCCAGATAAACAAATGCAGAAAGAATTCCCAAAATGAAACCAGCTCTTCAGGAAATACTTAAAGGACAATTATACCAGGAAAGCTAAAGAGAGACAAATACAATGTAAGTAAGAGAACACAAAACAAATAGGGAAAAGGTTAAGTCCACACATTGATAATAACATTGAATGTTGGTACTAAATAAAGATTTGACAATTTTATACACAAGCAGGTTTAAATACAAATCCTACAATTCTTTGATAGTTATTTCCACAGGTTTTGATTTATATGTTTATTATAACCATTACTTATCATATAAAACTAGATAACAGAGGAAAAGCACAAAATATTGCAGCTGAGTTTTTCTTTGGAAAACATTTTTTAAAAGACTAAAATCAAGACCTTTGTAAAGCCTATAGATCACCAAATCACTGGCTTTACCATATCTTCACTTTTAACCATCTCTCTAAATTTGTTTTATCTTTCTTTTTCAAGGACTTCTTTATACACAGTACAGTACTGTGGTGTTACAAGAACTCAGATTGTGTGAGTAAAAGAATTATTTTTCTATCTCTTCTTAATGAGCTATTGTGATGTACAATTTTACCTATCTCTAAGTAGATCTCTGATTGATAGCCACAGATTTTCTCAAATTACAGACTCTTATCTTCCACAATTCTCTATATGGAAACTGCAACTTCTTTTTTCATTGGCTATTTTAAGATTATTTTTACTGGGACCAGCAGTTGGTGTACAGGCTATGTCACTAGACTCCCATGTAGTCGACCATGGTTTGATTCCCAGATCTGATGGCTTAAACTCACGCTAGCCATGTATGCACGTGTGCCCAAGATCCCAAGAGGAGAATGGGGGAGAAGGGATTGTGATGTGGCCATCTACCTGGGGGGGGAATGTCTCATTTTCTGTCTCTGTCTTTCTGGTGAGTGCACACACCCTATAACAAAAGCCTCTCCAAAACAAAATTATCTGCTAATTACAGAATTGTTTGTTGACTAATTTTTAAATCAATACATTTTTCTTTAGAACTGTATCTCACAGTAAAGAATGTCATAGACAACTCGGGAACCAGCAGTTAGCGTAATGGCTATGTCGCTGGACTCCCACGTAGTCGACCGCAGTTCGCGTCCTGGACCCGGTGGCTTAAAACTCACGCCGGGCGCGTGTGCATGTGTGCCCAAGATCCTGAGAGGAGAATGGAGGAGAAGAGACTGCGGTGTGACCATCCCCCCTGGGGGGTGATTTCTCGCTTTCTGTCTCTATGTCTCTCTCTGTCTGTCTGGCGAGTGCATGCACCCTATAGCGAAAACCTCTCAAAAAAAAAAAAGTCATAGACAACTCAGTACATACTTGCAGAATAACCATTGGAGTGGGTTTTAAATGCTCACAATATTATATCATGCTAAATGTTGAAGATGATAAATATGTTTATATTCTTGATTTGTTTATTGCACACCATGTACATCTTTTAAAGACCATTCTGTACCCTACAAAGATGTGTAGCAATTATATGTAAATCATAAATTACAATAAATAAAGAGAGAAAAAAAACAAGAGGAATACATGAAATAAGTTTTTATAAGAAGATGATGAAGTTGAATACAGAATCTTTGATATTCAGGGAGTAATTAATAGATGGTACATAATATAAAACATGCATAGACAGGGTTAGGCAAAAACATGAGAACTGAAGAAATGGTAAGAGAAGCACTGTCTTTAAGAGCTTCTAATAGTGCAGCAGGTAATCAAGTTTAGGAGATAAAGAATTAAAAGTATATAAGACAACTTTCAAATTTTGAGTCTGACCCAATAGAAAAGATCAACAAGCAAGGCATAGACAAATAATTTCCAAAAGTTTGAGACAAAGTGTTAGAGAAAAAGTATGGAAATGTACTAAACAAATTGTGCTGATATGCTTAAGATGGTTCTATATGTAGAAATGAAAGAACAATAACTGTTGGTAATGTGCATAATAATATATTTAACTGAACTAATATCCAGTGTACTTTTGTTGGGAAATTTCATTTTGCAAGCTGTAGTGATATAGAGTTATGGAATGTATAAAACATACAGTGATAATAAAAAGAACGATAGCTATCATTATGAAAATAAATAAAAGTATATAATTCACTGGCAGGGTAGATATACAAAAGAGAAAGAAAATGGAATCTCGCAGCAGGCGACAGATCCAGTTCCAGGCCTCTGGCCAGCAAGGGACACTGAGGCAGGGACACCTCTGTCCCCCCCCTCACTTCCAGGCCCCCCAGTCCAAGGCCCCACCCCCTAGGTAAGTAGGTAGTTTTCTCTGCTTTTGATTTTTGCATTTCTCCATTTTCATTAATACCCTGGTCTTTCTCCTCACATAGACTGTCCTTTCCCTTGCAGCAGGTGACAGATCCAGCTCCAGGCCTCTGGCCAGCAAGGGACACTGAGGCAGAGACACCTCTGTCCCTCCTCTCCCTCCCCCACCTCACTTCCAGGTTCCCCAGCCCAAGATCCCGCCCCCTAGGTAGGTAGCTAATTTTCTCTGCTTTTGATTTTTTGTGCTTCTCCATTCTATTGTTAATACCCTGGTCTTCCTCCTCCCACAGACTATCTTTCCCCTGCAGCAGGCAACAGATCTAGCTCCAGGCCTCTGGCAAAATCTTTTTCTTTCCTTTTTTTTTCTTTATTTCTCTGTGTTGTCTTTTCTTTTGCCTATTATCCTCTCTTTTTCATCTTCCACCCTGCCAGAGGGGCTAGACAGGTCTATATCTGAAATTCCCTAGTAATGTAAGTTTCTTTGGGATTCTCCCTTGTACTGATCCACCTGTGAAAAAGGAGATACTGCTTTTCAGACACCTCAGTAGAGTACCTCTCTTGAGAACCACATTGGTAAAAACAACAGAAGAGAGACTTTGGCAAACATCAATTCACAGCAAAAGGGAAACAAACTTACTCCTAGTTGGAGAAACGTTCCCATAAAGGTATTCAAAAATGAATACATCTTCCAATGGCTAGAAGTAGAAGAGCCTCAGGTCTGAATAAACAAGAAAATGTCTCTACCGAAGGAAAAGGGTAACTACCCTCCATCTCTCATAAATATGGAGGACATTACCAAAATGTTAGGCAAAGAATTTTGAACATTCATGGTGACCAAATTCTGAGTTGGAACAGAAAAGAGACAAAGAACTATAGGAGATTAGGAAGTCCTTTCAGGATATGAAAGAAGTGGACACTCTTAGAAAGAATCAGGTGGAACTATTAGAGATAAAGTCTGTAATACAGGAAATCAAAAATTGTGTTGAAAGTATTAAAAGTCAATTAGACCGGGACCAGCAGTTAGCATAATGGCTATGTCGCTGGACTCCCACGTAGTCGACCGCGGTTCGAGTCCCAGACCCGGCGGCTTAAACTCACGCCGGGCGCGTGTGCGTGCGTGCCCAAGATCCCGAGAGGAGAATGGAGGAGAAGGGATTGCGGCGTGGCCATCCCCCCTGGGGGGTGATTTCCTGCTTTCTATCTCTCTGTCTCTCTCTGTCTGTCTGGCGAGTGCACGCGCCCTATAGCAAAAACCTCTCCAAAAAAAGAAAATAAAAAAGTCAATTAGACCATGCTGAATATCGAATCTCTGATATAGAAGGTAAAACCTCTGACCTAGAAAAAACCACCAAAAAGATTGAGAATATAACAAAAAAAAACACGAGGATAATATACGAGAAATACTAGACTACATTAGACAACCAAGCATCAGAATAACTGGCATCCCAGAAGGTGAAAAAACTAATAATGGCATGGAAAATCTATTACATGAAATCCTGGAGGAAAAAATTCCCAAGTCTAGAGAGGCACTCAACCATCCAGACCCAAGAAATACAAAAGATCCAAAGTAGAATAAACCCAAGAAGATCTTCCCCAAGTCACATCTTAGCCAGACTGTCCAAGACCACAGATAAAGACATGATACTAAAACTGGCAAGAGAAAAATGAGAAGTGACTTACAAAGGCCATCCCATAAGGCTAACACTGGACCTCTCAACAGAAACAATGCAAGAAAGGAAAGAATGGGAAGACATATTGAAAGTTTTAAGAGATAAATAATTTCAACCAAGACTATTATATCCTGCAAGGTTATCCTTCAGATGGGAAAAAAAGATTAAAATCTTCTCAGAAACACAAAACCTGAAAGAATTTGCCAACACCAGACCAGCTCTTCAAGAAATCCTGAAGAAAATACTGTTCCAGGAAAACTAAAAAATTAACAGCCAGAAACAAAGGAATAAAAGGCAATTAAGACAATGGCCAACTTAAATGTCAGTACAGATCCTGTAACATCAATAATAACATTGAATGTTAATGGATTAAATTTTCTAATCAAGAGACACAGACTGGCTGAATGGATAAAAAAACAGAAACCTTGTATCTGTTGCTTACAGGAAACCCACCTCATGGAGAAAGACATATGTAGACTGAAAGTGAAAGATTGGAAAAAGGTTTTCCATGCAAATGGGAACCAAAAAAGAGCTAGAGTTGTGATACTAATTTCTGACAAAATAGGCTTTAAAATAAAAACTGTTCAAAGAGACAAAGAAGGGCACTATATCATAGTAAAAGGCTCTGTAGATCAAGAACATATAACACTTATAAATATCTATGCGTCTAACACAGGAGCACCCAAATATGTGAAGAAAAGACTGATAGATCTGAAAGGGGAGATAGATTACAACATACTAATTGTTAGAGATCTCAACACTGCACTATCCCCTCTGGACAGATCATCTAGGCAAAAAATAGGTAAAGAGATAAAGGATCTAAATGATACCATAAATCAAATGGATTTAACAGACATCTATAGAACTTTCCATCCAAAAACTATGAGATACACTTTTTTCTCACCCCAACATAGAACCTTTTCAAAGATGGACCACATCATAGGGCACAAAGCAAGCCTCTACAGATTCAGAGGCATATAAACTATATCCAGCATCTTCTCTGACCATGATGGAATAAAACTTGATTTTTAATTTCAAGAGAAATCCTCAAAAATACCCAAATATATAGAAACTAAATAACCTACTCCTGAATGACCCCACTACTACCGAAGAAATAAAGACTGAAATGAAAAGATTCATGGAAACCAATGACAATAAGGACATGAGTTTCCATAATCTTTGAGACACTGCTAAAGCAGTCATAAGAGGGAAGTTCATAGCAATTAGTGCACATAAGAGGAAGACAGAAAGAGGGCTAATGGATCACCTAAAATCATGCCTCAGAGAATTGGAAAAGCAACAGCAAAAGATCCAAAGAACTCCAGGAAAAAGGAAATAATAAAGATCCGAGCAGAAATAAATGAAATAGAAAATAAATGTACTATACAGAAAATAAAAGAAAGTAAAATCTGGTTCTTTGAAAGGATGAATAAAATCAATACACCACTAGCAAGACTTATTAAGAAGAAGAGAGAAAGAAACCAGGCGAATCAAATCTGCAATGAAGCTGGTAATATAACAACAGACATAATAGAAAGTCAAAACATCATAGAGGATAATTTGAACATCTATAGGCTAAGAAACAAGACAATCTGGATGAGATGGACAAATTCCTAGACAAATATAATCTACCAAGAATAAGCCAGGAGGATCTAAAAAGTCTGAATAGGCCCATAAAAAGCCAGGAGATTGAATCAGTAATAAATAACCTTTCAACAAGGAAAAGCCCAGATCCAGATGGCTTCACTTCTGAATTCTACAAAACTTTTAAGGAAGAGTTAACCCCTATCCTACTAAAATTATTTCTAAAGATTCAAAAGAAGGAAACCTTCTAAATTCATTTTATGAAGCCTCCATCATGCTCATTCCCAAAACAGATAAGGACATGACAAAAAAGGAAAACTACAGATCAATATCATTGATGAAGATAGATGCAAAAATTCTCAACAAGATACTCGCAAATCATATCCAACCACATATAACAAAGATCATTCATCACGACCAGATGGGCTTTATCCCAGGGATGCAGGGTGGTTCAATATACGCAGGAAAATAAATGTAATGCATAATATTAACAGAAAGAAAGATAAAAACCATATGACCATCTCAATTGATGCGGAGAAAGCATTTGATAAAATACAACATCCTTTTATGATTAAGACTCTCAGTAAGATTGGTATATAAGGGTCAATTTTGAACACAATAAAAGCCATCTAGGAAAAACCTACAGCTAACATTATACTGAATGGGGAAAAGCTAAAAGCTTTTCCGCTAAAAACGGGTACTGGGCAAGGCTACCCACTTTCTCCAGAGTACTGGAAGTCTTAGGTAATGCAATCAGAGAAGAGAACAATATAAAAGAACAATATAAAAGAGAACAAAATAAAAGGCATTTGAATAGGCAAAGAAGAGTTGAAAATATCTTTATTCACAGATGACATGATGGTATACTTAGAAGACCCAAATGTTTCCATAAAAAAAACTTCTTGAAGCAATAACTGAATAAAGTAAAGTGGCAGGATACAAAATCAATATCTATAAATCTATAGCATTTCTATATATGAACAACAATTTGAACGAAGTAGAGCTGAAGAAAGGAATCCCTTTCACCATAGCCACAAAGTGTATAAGATACATAGGGATAAACCTAACTAAGAAAGTCAAAGACCTTTATAAAGAAAACTATGAAAATCTTAAGAAAGATATTGAAAGTGACATAAAAAAGTGGAAGGACATCCCATGTTCCTGAATTCAAAGAATTAACATAACCAAAGTGGCAATTCTATCCAAATTAATCTACATGTTTAATGCAATTCCAATCAAAATACCAGAAATATTCTTCACAGGTCTAGAAAAGAATCAGAATTTGTCTGGCATCATAAAAGACCTTGTATTGCAAAAGAAATCCTGTGCAAGAAGAATGGAGTAGGAGGCATATCACTTCCTGATCCCAAGATATACTATAAAGCTGTGATGATCAAAACAGCATGGTATATGCACAAAAACAGATATATGGACCAATGGAATAGAACAGAGACCCCAGAAATAACCCCGAAAGCTTACAGCCAACTGATTTTTGACAAAGGATATCAGTCAATCCATTGGGAAAAGGAAAATCTCTTTAGTAAATGGTGCTAGAAAAACTGGGTATCCACCTGCAGAAAGATGAAACTGAACCCCCCATCTTTTACCATTAACAAAAATCAACTCAAAATGGATCAAAGATCTGAACCTAAGACCTCAAACAATAAAACTACTGGTGGAAAATGCTGGGGAAACTCTAGGAGATATTGAAGTAGGCAAAAATTTCTTAAATAAGACTCCCAAAACACAGGCAATAATCCCTAAAATAGACAAGTGGGACTATGTCAGACTAAGAAGTTTCTGCACAGCAAAGGACACAGTAACAAGTGTGAACAGACAACCCTCAGAATGGGAAAATATTTTTGTTAAATATGCCTCAGACAAGAGACTGGTAACCAGAATACACAGGGAACTCAAGTTCCTTATGTGAAAAAGATGATCAATCCAATTAAAAGATGGGAAAATGAGCTGAACAAAAATCTCTCTAAGGAAGACAGACGAACAGCCAAAAAGCTTATGAGGAAATGCTCAACATCCCTCATCATAAGGGAGATGCAGATAAAAACCACAATGAGATACCATCTAACCCCTGTCAGAATGGCAAAGATTAAGAATATGAAAAGTGATAAGTGTTGGCGGTGGTGATGTGGTGAAAAGGGAACTCTCCTACACTGTTGATGGGAATGTAAACTGGTTCAGCCACTGTGGGGAACAATATGGAGGTTTCTCAAAGATCTACAAATAGAACTATCATGTGATCCAGCAATTTCACTTCTGTATATCTACCCAAAGGACAGGAGAATGCTCAGTCAGAAAAGTGCTTGCACGTCAATATTCATAGCATCATTATTCACAATTGCCAAGACTTGGAACCAATCTAAATGTCCACAAACTGATGAATGGATGGGAAAAGTGTGGTATATATACTCTATGGAATACTACTCAGCCATAAAAAATAACAAGACCCTGGCATTTGATAGAAAGTGGTCAGATATGGAGGATCTATTGCTGAGTGAAGTAAGCCAGTCTATGAAAGAAAGATAGTGTATGTATCCACTTAATATATACCGACTATTTGCACTCTATCGTAGATAGTGAAATATATTGGAGGACATTAAAGCAGTGAAATTACTTAATGAGAATAAGACAGTGTGGAATGGGGGAGTAAAGAGAAGAGGATAGAGAAAGATAGCAAAAGAAGAACTAGAGAGGCAGGACATTAGTGGGAAACAGATATGGCTTATTATCTGTTGATGATGACGTGCATAGTATTTTCAACTGGATTGGTCTGAGAAGTATTTCATGATGGGTAAAGTCTTTTTACAAGCAAAATGAGAAATAGTGATTGACTTTGAAAAATAATTGGAATAATAATAATGATGATTGGGAAAAACAATGAAAAAATATTGAATGATCAAGTGGGGAGAATAATGTCTCTGTATTGACTGAAATGCATGACATTCCCTTTGAAAATGCAATGTAAGGGACCAGCAGTTAGCGTAATGGCTATGTCGCTGGACTCCCACGTAGTCGACCGCGGTTCGAGTCCCGGACCCGGCGGCTTAAACTCACGCCGGGCGCGTGTGCGTGCGTGCCCAAGATCCCGAGAGGAGAATGGAGGAGAAGGGATTGCGGCGTGGCCATCCCCCCTGGGGGGTGATTTCCTGCTTTCTATCTCTCTGTCTCTCTCTGTCTCTCTGGCGAGCGCACGCGCCCTATAGCAAAAACCTCTCCAAAAAAAAAAAAAGAAAAAAAAAATGCAATGTAATGCACTGTAAAGTTATATGCAATTCAATGTAATATAAACAAGATTATGATGATAATAAAAAATAAGAAAAGAAAAATAAATAAATACATAAATAAAAAGAAAGAAAATGGAACCTAACTTTATTTATTTATTTATCATCATATTCTTCTTTATATTATATTGAATTACATATAACTTTACAGTGTATTACATGCCTTTTTTTTTTTTTTTTTTGAGAGGTTTTTCGCTATAGGGTGTGTGCGCTCGCCAGACAGACAGAGAGAGACATAGAGACAGAAAGCGAGAAATCACCCCCCAGGGGGGATGGTCACGCCGCAATCCCTTCTCCTCCATTCTCCTCTCGGGATCTTGGGCACGCACGCACACGCGCCTGGCGTGAGTTGTAAGCCACCGGGTCCGAGACGCGAACCGCGGTCGACTACGTGGGAGTCCAGCGACATAGCCATTACGCTAACTGCTGGTTCCCTTACATGCCTTTTCAAAAGGGAATGCCATGCATGTCAGTCAGTACAGAGACATTAATCTCCCCGCTTCAACATTCATATCTTTTCTATGTTTTCCCCAATCATTATTATTATTATTCTAATTATTTTTTAAAACAGTCAATCGCTATTTCTCATTTTGCTTGTACAAATACTTTGCCCATCATGAAATACTTCTCAGACAAATCCAGTTGAGAATATTATACATGTCAACATCAACAGTTAATAAGCCATATCTGTTTTTCACTAACGTCCTGCCTCTCTATTGTTCATTTGTTATCTTTCTCTATCCTCTTTTCTTCACTTCCCCCATTCCACACTGTCCTATTCTCATTAAGTACCTTCACTGCTTTTATGTCCTCCAATTTTTTGCTCTCTATCATAGAGTGCTGATAGTCGGTATATATTGAGTTGATACATACAATATCTTTCTTTCATAGCCTGGCTTACTTCACTCAGCAATATATCCTCGGTATCTGACCACTTTCTATCAAATTCCAGGGTCTTGTTTTTTTATGGCTGAGTAGTATTCCATAGAGTATATATACCACACTTTTTCAATCCATTCATCAGTTTGTGGACATTTAGGTTGGTTCCATGTCTTAGCAATTGTGAATAATGCTGCAATAAACATTGATGTACAAGCACTTTTCTGACTGAGCGTTCTCCTCTCTTTCAGGTAAATACCCAGAAGTGGGATTGCTGGATCAAATGGTAGTTCTATATGTAGATCTTTGAGGAACCTCCATATTGTTCTCCACAGTGGTTGAACTAGTTTACATTCCCAACAACAGTGTAGGAGGGTTCCCTTTTCACCACATCCCTGCCAACACTTATCACTTTTTATTTTCTTAATCTTTGCCATTCTGACAGGGGTTAGGTGGTATCTCATTGTGGTTTTTATCTGCATCTCCCTTATGATGAGGGATGTTGAGCATTTCCTCATATGCTTTTTGGCTGTTCATATGTCTTCCTTAGAGAGACTTCTATTCAGCTCATTTTCCCATCTTTTAATTGGGTTCATCATTTTTTTTCACATAAGGCACTTGAGTTCCCTATGTATTCTGGTTATCAGTCCCTTGTCTGAGGCATATTTAACAAAAATATTTTCCCATTCTGAGGATTATCTGTTCACACTTGTTACTGTGTCCTTTGCTGTGCAGAAACTTCTTAGTCTAATATAGTCCCACTTGTCTATTTTAGGGATTATTGCCTGTGCTTTGGGAGTCTTATTTAAGAAGTCTTTGCCTACTCCAATGTCCCCCAGTGTTTCCCCAGCATTTTCCACCAGTAGTTTTATTGTTTGAGGTCTTAGGTTCAGATCTTTGATCCATTTTGAGTTGACTGTTGTTAATGGTGAAAGATAGGGGTGCAGTTTCATCTTTCTGCAGATGGATACCCAGTTTTTCCAGCACCATTTACTAAAGAGGTTTTCCTTTTCCCAATGGACTGACTGATATCCTTTGTCAAAGATCAGTTGGCTGTAAGCTTTGGGGGTTATTTCTGGAGTCTCTATTCTCTTCCATTGGTCAATATGTCTGTTTTTATGCCAATACCATGCTGTTTTGATGACCACAGCTTTATAGTATATCTTGGGATCAGGAAGTGATATGCCTCCTACTCCATTCTTCTTGCACAGGATTGCTTTTGCAATATGAGGTCTTTTATGATTCTAGAAAAATTCTGTGATTGCCTTTTCTAGATCTCTGAAGAATATCTCTGGTATTTTGATTGGAATTGCATTAAACATGTAGATTAATTTCTGTAGAATTGCCATTTTGATTATGTTAATTCTTCCAGTCCAGGAGCATGGGATGTCCTTCCACTTTTTTATGTCACTTTCAATGTCTCTTTTAAGATTTTCATAGTTTTCTTTATAAAGGTCTTTGACTTTCTTAGTTAGGTTTATCCCTATGTATCTTATACACTTTGTGGCTACAGTGAAAGGGATTCCTTTCTTCAGCTCTGCTTCGTTCAACTTGTTGTTCATAAATAGAAATGCTATAGATTTTTGGATATTGATTTTGTATCCTGCCACCTTACTGTATTCACTTATTACTTCAAGCAGTTTTTTCAAGGATACCTTTGGGTCTTCTAAGTATACCATCATGTCATCTGCAAATAAAGATATTTTCAATTCTTCTTTGCCTATTCGAATGCCTTTAATATTGGTCTCTTCTCTGATTGCAATAGCTAAGACTTCCAGTACTATATTAAAGAGCAGTGGAGAAAGTGGGCAGCCTTGCCTAGTACCTGTTTTCAGAGGAAAAGCTTTCAGCTTTTCCCCATTCAGTATAATGTTAGCTGTAGGTTTTTCATAGATTGCTTTTATTGTGTTCAGAAATGTCCCTTCTATATCAATCTTATTGAGAGTCTTAATCATAAAAGGATGTTGTATTTTATCAAATACTTTCTCCACATCAATTGAGATGATCATATGTTTTTTATCTTTCTTTCTGTTAATGTGGTGTATTACATTTATGGTCTTGTGTATATTGAACCACCCTTGCATCCCTGGTATAAAGCCTACCTGATCGTGATGAATGATCTTTGTTAAATGATGTTGGATACGATTTGTGAGTATCTTGTTGAGAATTTTTGCATCTATATTCATCAATGATATTGGTCTGTAGTTTTCCTTTTTTTGTCATATCTTTATCTGTTTTGGGGATGAGGATGATGGAGGCCTCATAAAATGAATTTGAAGGTTTCCTTCATTTTGAATCTTTAGAAATAATTTTAGTAGGATAGGGGTTAACTCTTCCTTAAAAGTTTTGTAGAATTCACAAGTGAAGCCATCTGGGCCTGGGCTTTTCTTTGTTGGGAGGTTATTTATTACTGATTCAATCTCCTGTCTTGTTACGGGTCTATTCAGGTTCTCTATGTCTTCCTGATCTAATCTTGGTAGATTATATGCATCCAGGAATTTGTCCATCTCCTCCAGGTTATCTTGCTTGTTGGCGTAAAGTCACTCATAGTATCTTCTAATGATATTTTGTATTTCTGCTATGTCTGTGGTAATATTGCCTGTTTCATTACATATTTGATTAATCTGGTTTCTTTCTTTCTTCTTCTTGATCAGTCTAGCCAATGGTGTGTCGATCTTGTTAATCTTTTCAAAGAACCAGCTTCTGCTTTCATTTATTTTCTGTATAGTTCGTTTATTTTCTATTTCATTTATTTCTGCTTGAACCTTTATTATTTCTTTATGCCTGGCATTTTGGGGGTTTGTTTGTTGTTGTTTTTCCAATTCTCTGAGGCATGATGATAAGTTATCTATTTGTCATCTTTCTGTCCTTTTCTTATGTGCACTAATTGCTATGAATATCCCTCTTACAATTGCTTTTGCTGTGTCCCATAGATTCTGGACACTTGTGCACTCATTATCATTAGTTTCTATAAATTTTTTTATTTCAGCCTTAATTTCTTCAGTAGTGAAGAAGTCATTCAGAAGTAGGTTGTTCAGTTTCCATGTGTTCATGTATTTTCGGGGTTGTGTCTTGAAATTAATCTTGAGTTTAATTCCATCATGGTCAGAGAAGATGCTGGGTACAGTTTCTATACCTTTGAATCTATAAAGGCTTGATTTGTGTCCTAATATATGATCTATCTTAGAAAAGGTTCCATGTCTCGGTGAGAAAAATGTATATGTTGTGGATGTAGGGTGGAAAGTTCCATAGATATCTGTCAAGCCCATTCCATTTATAGTATCATTTAAGTCCTGTATCTCTCTATTTATTTTCTGTCTAGAAGACCTGTCTGTAGGAGATAATGGGGTGTTGAGATCTCCAACAATTATAGTATTTCTCCCTATCTCTCCTTTTAGCTCCAACAGTCTTTCCTTCACATATTTAGGCACACCTGATTTGGGTGCGAAGATATTTATGAGTTATGTCTTCTTGCTGGATTACCCCATTTACTATTATATAATGCCCTTCTTTGTCTCTTCTTACAGTCTTTGTCTTGAAATTTATTTTGTCTGAGATCAATATAGCTACTCCAGCCTTTTTTTGATTTCCATTTGCATGGAGTATCTTTTTCCAGCCCTTGACTTTTGGTCTATGTCTGTCTTTATCCATAAGGTGTTTCTTGTAGGCAACAGATAGAGGGTTTCTCTTTTCTTATCCATTCAACCAGTCTATGTCTCTTAACTGGAGAATTTAATCCATTGACATTCAATGTAATTATCGATATTTCCGTACCTGATCCTATAATTAAGTGAGCCATTTTCTTGGTTGTTTTTTGCTATCATATAACTGTCTCTGATTTTTTAGTTTTCCTGGTATAATACTCCCTTCAGAACCTCTTGAAGAGCTAGTCTGAAGTTGGTAAATTCCTTCAAATTTTGTTTATTCGAGAATGTTTTTATCTTTTTTTCCCATATGAAAGATAATTTTGCCGGGTATAGTATTCTTGGTTGGAATTGTTTTTCACTCTACACTTTTACTATGCTTCCCCATTCTTTCCTTTCCTGCATTGTTTCCGCCGAGAGATCCGATGTTAGCCTGATGGGGTAACCTTTGTAAGTAACCTGGCTTTTCCCTCTTGCCAACTTTAGTATCTTGTCTTTGTCTGCTGTTTTTGCCAGTCTGGCTATGATGTGCCTTGGAGAGGATCTTCTTGGGTTGATTCTACCCAGGGTCCTATGTATTTCCTGGGTCTGGATATTTGAATGCCTTTCTAGATTTGGAAAGTTTTCTTCCAGTATCTCATGGAACAAATTATCTAGGCCCTTATTATTTTCTTCCTCTTCTGGAATACAAATTATCCGGATGTTGGGGCGCTTGATAGTATCCAGTATTCCTCGTATATTATCCTCATTTTTCATGGTTTTCTCAATCTTCTTGATACTTTTTTCTAGGTCAGATGTTTTGTCTTCTACGTTAGAGATTCTATCTTCTGCCTGGTCTAACCTACTTTTAATACTTTCAAGGGAGGTTTTGATTTCCTGTATCACATTCTTCAATCCTAAAAGTTCCATCTGGTTCTTGTTTAAGGTATCCATGTCTTCTTTCAAGTCATTGAAGGACTTCCTCATCTCCTGGAGCTCCTTGTCTCTTTTCTCTTCCATCTCAGTTAGTTTGGTCACTACAAATAATCTGAATTCCTTATCCGACATGTCCACAATGTCCATTGTATTGACTGTGGGTGATGTAGGCTTGATGATTTCCCTTGAGGGAGAGGCCTTTTGTTGGTTGCTCATATTTCTTGAGCCTCTGCGATTGTTCTTAGTCATCAGGTAATCTATATGTTCGTTCCTAATTGATTGTTAAAAGTTGTACAGGCTTAGAAAATTGATGATTTCCCTTATGGTTGGCCTACCTGTTGCTCACAATTACCATTAACTGTTGCCACTACCCTGGATGGCCCAAAGTCCTCACTGTCTCTAAGGAGAGGTGAGCCTTCAATTGACTGAATAAGCAACACCCCAAGAGCAAAGAAAAACAAAATAAAAAAAAGGAAATCATGCGGTGCGCAACGCGTGCTACTCAAATCACCAGAATTCAAAAAGTCCAAAGGCTAGTGGGAAAGGGTCAGAAGATGAGTGACAGGACCAGGTTGGTGGGGCCTGCAGCCTGAGTCTGCCTGGTGCCCGGAACTGCTGACCAGTTCGATCCGGATTGCGGGTGGGGTGGGGTGGGAGTTCATCTTAAAGTCCCAAACAACCTGGGGTCCAAGGAGGAGAAACGGTGGGGATGCGTGGAGATTCGGAAGGGTCGGGCCTGCAGCCTCAGTCCACCTGGTGCCCGGAACTGCTGGCCGGCTCGATCCGGATTGCGGGTGGGGTGGGGTGGGAGTTCGCCTTAAAGTCCCAGACAACCAACCTGGGGTCCAAGGAGGAGAAACGGTGGGGATGCGTGGAGATTCGGAAGGGTCGGGCCTGCAGCCTCAGTCCACCTGGTGCCCGGAACTGCTGGCCGGCTCGATCCGGATTGCGGGTGGGGTGGGGTGGGAGTTCGCCTTAAAGTCCCAGACAACCAACCTGGGGTCCAAGGAGGAGAAACGGTGGGGATGCGTGGAGATTCGGAAGGGTCGGGCCTGCAGCCTCAGTCCGCCTGGTGCCCGGAACTCGAATCTAACTTTA
>JAKSZU010000019.1:2110610-2138977 GCA_026018925.1 Tupaia tana
TATTTCTTGTTGAGTCTCTTCTGAAACAGACCACTGCATATTAGAGCACAAGTCTGGATCATTCTATACATAAGTGCTACCAATGACCTCAGCCTGGGTAGCCATGCCTCACCAAATCTAGCATCATTTGATTATATAATATTATTGTAGTCTAGAGCATGGGGTACCCAAGACTATTATAAGCCCTTGATCATTGCTCTCAGGCTCTGTCCTGGTGTCTGCTCTGAGTTCATTGCTCAACTCACGGTGCAGAATTAGAACAGGAATCAGTTTCCCAGAGTGCTCAGGGAATCATGGCAAGAATTCCATCATTCCATCTCAATTAGCATTTGGCTTCCCTCTATAGTCCTACATCACACAGTGTTGTTTTACAGTTTCTGCAACACACAGTTGACCTGTGCACTAAGCCAGAAGTCCTGACTCAAGTGACATGAGAGAAGAACATTTCAAACAGGGTGACTCTGTCCATTAACTTCTTAGTATAAAATCTTCTAAGTTTTTCCTTAACTATCACCTGTGAGCATATGACAAGAAATAACTGTCTAAATTAAGTGGGCAAGGAACAATTCCACAACAATTCTCTAAAAATTTTTGGAACATTTCTAAAGCATGGGCACTGAGTAGTGTAGGACACACTGCTGTGCAGTAGAGCAGAGAACAAACCCCTCCCAGGAGGGAAGGAGGCTGGGCTGGGAAGAGGCGAAGCCATGGCCAGGGATTCAACACTTAAAAACAGTGAGCCACGGTTATAAGATGAGTTAGAACCATTGCAGTTCAGTCCTAATTGACATAACAGAAACACAAGGCTCAAAAGGAATGGAAATTAATAGTTTAAGCAGATACTGGTTTGTGCATTATTATTTAACACATGTGTTTGATCACCTACTCTGTGTGGTAGTCAGGATATGAGGTACAGAGAGAATAAAATAGTGGCTGTACAGTAAGGGGTAAAATTGTACCTTAAAATAGACATCTAAGGGGTCATCAGGTGGTGTGGTTGTTAGGGTTCTGGACTCTCTTATGGTCAACTGCAGTTCAAGTCCTAAATTTAGCTATGTGAAACTCGCGCTGAGCACATATGTGTGTGTGTGTGTGCCCCAAATCCCAAGAGGAGAATGAAGAGAAGGGATTGTGGCATCCTCATCCCCTCTAGGGGATAATTTCTCACTTTTCCTTTCAGTGTCTCTCCAGCAAGTGTATGTGCCCTATGGCCAAAATCGTAAAAACAACCCACACACACACACACACACACACACACACACAAACTGACATTGAAGAAATAAAGGAATTTTTTAAATAGTTATTTTATTTAACTATATTTAGTTATTTATTTTAATTTTCCCAAAGAGGAGCAGAGAGAGAGAGAGAGACACAGAGAAAGAGGGGGAAAGTGAGAAAACAACTCACCAGGTCCAGGACTCGAACCATGGTCAGCCACGTGGGAGTCCAGAACTCTTAACCACCATGCCACCTGCTGGCTCCAAAAGAAACGAATCTTAAGAAAAGCTGGGTGACTAAAATTTCACTATAAATTTGTGATCATTTTAAAAACCAGTACAATATTCAATTCTAAATCAAGACTCACCATTTACGAGTGCCAGCACCTGCACAGACTGGCCAGCACACTGGCAGACTGATACCAAGGTTTTCTGCTCTCTCCACTCACTGTCTCTGCCACATGTCTCCCTCCCAGAGCAACAGCTCTTTCACATAAGTATTACAACAGCAGGTAGATAAAATTGTATTGGGCACTAGGTCCTGGGAATATTATATCACTTGGAATGTTACATGATGACTTAGTTTTTATATTTTTTTAGCATTGTTTTAGGTGCTGGGCTGGTGTGTGAATATCTGTTTCCATCTGGGAATGTGAAAACTAACCAATAGCTTGTGTGTTGCAGCAATGCAAGTTTATAAGTACAGATGGCCCCTTACCTAGGATGGTAATGTTTGTTACTTTCTGTTTGGTCAAAGTGAAACACATTCAATAGAAAATGTACAAGGAGACTGAAAAGTTGATGGAGAAAAGGAATTATAGTAAAAATTTATTTTGTGCAAAAGATTTTGGAATAGATAATTTTTTGAGAGGTTTTTGGTATAGGGTGCTTGCACTCATCAGACAGAGAGAGACAGAGAGACAGAAAGTGAGAAATCACCCCCTGGGGGGATGGCCACGCCGCAATCCCTTCTCCTCTGTTCTCCTCTCAGGATCTTGGGCATGCACGCACACATGCCAGGCGTGAGGTTTAAGCCACCGGGTCCGGGACGCGAACCGCGGTCGATTATGTGGGAGTTCAGTGACATAGCCATTACACTAACTGCTGGTCCCAGGAATAGATCTTTTTCTTTTTTTTTTTTTTGGAGAAGTTTTCGCTATAGGGCGTGTGCACTCGCCAGACAGACACAGAGAGCCACTGAGTCCAGGACGTGAACTGCAGTCAATTACGTGGGAGTCCAGTGATATAGCCATTACGCTAACTGCTGATTCCTGGAGTAGATCATTTTTAAACGTACATTTTCAATGAAGTTTTTGAAGACAAGTTGTATTTTTTGTATTTTATTTTATAATTTCTCATTTATATTCAGTCATTTCACATCTCTATAACACATAATAGTTTTTCAAAGTATGTATGAAGTGCATGACAATCAAATTACAAATACTCTCATACACATCTTTTTAAACAAAGAGCTTCACATTCTTGTGTTTGGTAAGTGCTTCTGTCCTTTGTGTATTATTATTTTTTTCATTTATTTATTTTTACATTTTTCCACAAACATTTACTTTACATAGCAAAAAATTTTAGCTCATACTCCATAATTCTTGACAGTTTACAAACAACTTTCAAAATCTCAAAATACTGAATTTTAAAGATAATGTTCAAAATATGTCTTATAATTTTGTATAATTTTAAAACTCTATAACAACAGAAGCAGAATGGTTTCAAAAATATATATATACATATATATACAAATATATATATATATATATATATATATATATATACACACACATTTAGAGTGCAGACACTCGGTATATATTAAGTGGGGACATACAATGCCTCTCCTTCATAGCATGACTTGCTTCACTCAACAGTAAGTCTTCCATATTCATCCACTTCCTTTCAAAAGCCAGGGTTTTGTTGTTTTTTATGGATGAATAGTATTCCATTGAGTATATGTGCCACAGTTTTTCTAACCATTCATCAGTTCGTGGGCATTTAGGTTGTTTCCATGACTTAGCAATCATGAAAAGTGCCGCAATAAACATCGATGTGCAAGCACTTTTTCGATTAAGTATTCTTCTGTCCTTCAGGTAGATACCAAGGAATGGGATTGCTGGATCATATGGTAGTTCTATTTGTAGATTTTGGAGGAATCTCCAAATTGTTCTCCACAGTGGTTGTACCAATTTACAGTCCCACCAGCAGTGTAAGAGAGTTCCCTTTTCACCACACCCCCTCCAGCACTTATCATTTTTTGTTTTTTTAATCTTAGACATTCTGACTGGGGTTAGGTGCACCGGGGAAACTCTGGGAGACATTGGGGTAGGGAAAAACTTCTTAAATAAGACTCCCAATGCACAGTCTATGATCCCTAAAATAGACAAGTGGGATTACATCAGACTAAGAAGTTTCTGCATGGCAAAAGACACAGTGATTAGTGTGAACAGACAGCCCTCAGAATGGGAAAATATTTTTGTAAACTATGCATCAGACAAGGGACTGATAACCAGAATCCACAAGGAACTCAAGCGGCTGTTCCGGAAAAAGACAATCATTCCTATTAAAAGATGGGAGAACGAGTTGAAAAAACCACTTTCTAAAGATGACATACGAATAGCTAAAAGGCATATGAAAAAATGCTCAACATCCCTCATTGTAAGAGAAATGCAGATGTGTATTATTTTTTCTCCTCAGCATAATTCAGAGGACTCTCCTCCCCGCCACCCTGTTCAGTTCCCAGGGGTATTTTCTAAAGGCTTCTTTGAAGGGTGAGTTATTTAGTTGGAGCTCTGTGTGTGTTAATACTGAGTCAGGGCGGAGGACAGTGTCTTTATCCTGCACGGAACATGGGAATAGAGAGCTGAGCTGGGCACCTGCAGTGTATCAGATGCCTCACACTACAGAATTCTGTTTAAACTTGTGATCAATCCTTAGAGGGTAACACTATCCCTACTTGAGATATGTCAACATCATGGCCTCTCAATTCCTTTGTGATTACCCAGGGTCCAGAGCAAAGAGTCTTGCTCTATACAAATGCGTCTGTTAAATATCAGAGCCTATTTGGTATGAACATAAAACTTTTGTTGTACTAACCTGACTCTGTTTGGGACAACTAATCCAATTCAAAAAGGATGTGGAAACCTATGTCACTCAAGCTCTGGGCAGCTCTGAATGAAATACTACTTTCTTTTGAAATATAGCAGCTGCCTTAGTCATTATGAGGTGTACAACTATTATTTAATATGCCCTATAAATGTCTTCAGTATTCTTCAGGGTAATTGGGATGTCAGAAGATTTGGTTCAGAACCAATCCAATAACACATTCTGTGTTTTATCTCAGCGTTTTCTAAAAAAAAAAAAAAAGAAAAAAAAATCCACACAGAAAAAAATTGTTTACTTTGTTGGACAGACCAAATCAGTCCTCAAGAAATGACTTGTGCTTTTAAAAATTATTACTGTGGCTCATATACTCAATGGAATACTATTCATCCATAAAAAACAACAAAACTCTGGCTTTTGACAGGAAGCGGATGAATATGGAAGATTTACTACTGAGTGAAGCAAGCCATGCTATGAAGGAGAGGCATTGTATGTCCCCACTTAATACATACCAAGTGTCTGCACTCTATGACTGAAACTAATTGTCTAAAGGATATAGAAACACAGTATATAGATGTAAATACCAGATATAGTGTGTGTGAAAGAGGAGGGTCTGAGGAAGGACATTTGGGGGAGGGACAGGGAGGCAAAGCATTAATGGCACAAAGAGGTGTGGTATTATCTGTTGAAGATATTTCATAGTTTTATCAACAGTACTAGGGAGAAATGTTCACCTGTTGAAATATCCATTTTGTAAGACAAATAATAATGTGATTGAATGTATGGAAGAAAATGAAATTAAAATAATAAATAAATAAATAAAAGAACAGCTAAAAAAATTATTACTATATAGTAGCTCCAAAAACAAACCACCTGATCATGTGACCAAGAGAGAGATCAGCCTGTGTTTATTATTTACATTGGGCACCAGTTTCATAATCACTGACTTATATGAAAACTGGTGCAGAAATTATGTAAACTCTGCTGGTTTTGACAACTGCATTTTGTTCTGTTTTGTAAGAGTGAGAAACTTCAGAAAATAAAATGTCAGTGTTGAAAAAAAAATCAATCAATAAATAAATCAAGTTAAAATCATTTTAAAATTGTTGATTTTTATAAAGTAAAATAGCTGAAATTGAAAATGGAAGAAAAAGAAGAAGAAGAAGTACAAAAAGAAGAAGGGAGGAAAAAGAAAGGAAGAAGAAGAAAAGAAAGAAGAAGAAAAAGAAAATTTCATATACGGCTGCAAATGCAGCAGACAGATGTGGTGGGCCTGCTGCTCTTACTGTTTCTCTTTTCCCAGTGACATAGGAACAGGCTGTGGGCCACCAATTAGGAAGAACAAGGATTTTTAAAGTTTACATATTTTTTCAGTGAGAGTGAAAGAAAGAGAGAGGTCCCAGTAGAATCTTCAGATCTTGATGCAGCGCAGGCATTGACTGGCCTAGGTGTGGCCCAAGGTTACACCAGTGCATGTGCTTGGCACACTCAGAAGGGTGGCACCTCTTTCCAAATAGAGAGCAAGGCAGACTCTGGCTGGGCTCTGGCAGATTCCCAGGTCTGCTGCCTGCTCCCCCTTGCTGGACATCTTGGAGCAGCCTTCATAGGTCCAGCCCCAAATCAGCTTTGAGGACCCCACAGCACATTGGGAGAAAGCATTTAGTCGTTTAGTAAAGCAGTTTTTTCTAGGCCCTAGTTTCAAGTCCCTTGCCATTAGGTTGCTCTCTCCTTATGTGCTCAGTGTGATAATGGGACCTTACCCTCGTTGTCTGGCCCAAAATCTCTCTCTGAGTCATTGGTCATGAGCTCAGTCTTCCTGGACTGGCGCTCTGCTTCCTCTTGTCAATCCTCCTGCATCTTATCACCAGATCCAAGTGCAGAGGGTGTTCCCCTGTGCTCTGCCTTATGAGTCTCTCTCTTTCTCTTTTGCATAGTCTGAGACAGAGCCGAGTTTGTCAAGCAAACAACAATATCTGATTTCCATCACAGAAGCAGACCAGTAAGCATCAGATATTTATAGAGGACTCAGTAGAGTGTTCATACAAAATGAAAGACCCATTCAAGATAGATGATTCTAGATATAGAGATGATACATAGATGATAAACAGGTAAGACAAATAGATAACATGACAGGTAGACAGATGAAAGCTATAATCTCTGCTCACTGAGAGACAGGTAATATTTCCCCTAGTACTTGGTCCACACCATCTGACGACAGGGACTGGTCCAGTATTCCAGTTCAAGTTCGTCATGGGTCCCTGACCTATCTCCCAGCGGGGACAGGCTTTGATAGTGGGAGTGGGCACAGACAGAAGCATGAGAGATGGTTGAGGAGTTAGTGACGACTGGGAATGCCAAGTCTCTAACGAGCGCTTCCAGGGACTCCAGTCTCTGAAACTGCTTTCATGCCTGTCTCTCCCCAGTAAAAATGCAGAAATATGTTTTAGTGGTTTCAGTCTTATATTTATTTTACTTTAACTACTTAGGTGGATTGCAATTCCTAACATCAAAGTTTTAGTAAACCAAGATGTTTTCCAACCAGGGGGTAAAATGACTGGAAGATAGGAAGGAAGGAAGGGAAACAAGGAGGAAGGGAGACAGGGAGGAAGATAGCTAGGGAGGCAGGGAAAGAGGAAAATAAAATAGTAACTCAAGAAATTTTTCAAGGGACCAGTAGTTGGCATAATGGCTGTGTCGCTGGACTCCCATGTAGTTGACTGTGGTTCAAGCCCCAGACCTGGTGTCTTAAACTCAGACCAGTGCGTGTACATGTGTGCCCAAGATCCTGAGAGGAGAATGGAGGAGAAGGGATTGCAATGTGGCCATCCTCCCAGAGGATGATTTCTTGCTTTCTGTCTCACTGTCTCTCTCTGTCTTTCTGGTGAGCACATGTGCCCTATAGCAAACCTCTCCAAAAGAAAGAAAGAAAGAAAGAAAGAAAGAAAGAAAGAAAGAAAGAAAGAAAGAAAGAAAGAAAGAAAGAAATTTGTCATCCAGTATATAGCCATTATCCTACCCCCTTCCATTTTGTGGCTTATAGTTCAATTCTTACGCACTGAGTTATTGCAGATAAAGGAAAGAATTTACAATTATTTACCCCAGGTCCCAAGTCCTGCCAACGAACCATAAGCACTTAACACTGGAACAAGAATTCCCAGACTTAGCCTTGCTATTTGTGATCAGGAAAAAAAAAAAAAAAAAAAAGACAAAAACTGGCTGAAGGATTAGTTGAGAAACCACTTGTTCCTGGAATATGTCAGTGATTTACTTAAATAGCCAGAGAAGAGGAAAAGGAGTAAAAGGAGGCAAGGTGTTTTCTCTGATTGAAAAAAGGATAATGCAAATATAATACAAATTTCTCCATAAGTCTTATCATGGTAAGAGAGCTCTCTTGAGAAATAGCTGTTGACTTTTCTGGTAGGACTTATTCCCTATGAAACCATGTGTTCACCAGATTCTCTCTCCCTGGCTTTCTCTCCATATTCTGAGGTCATCCCCTTGTCAGTGAACACAAACAGTAATGACCTTGTGACCAGCAGTTAGCGTAATGGCTATGTTGCTGAACTGCCATGTAGCCAACTGCAGTTCAAGTCCCGGACCCGGTGGCTTAAAACTCATGCCAGGCGCGTGTGTGTGCGTGCCCAAGATCCCAAGAGGAGAATGGAGGAGAAGGGATTGCGGCGTGGCCATCCCCCCTGGGGGGTGACTTTTCGCTTTCTATCTCTCTGTCTCTCTCTGTCTGTCTGGCAAACGCACGCACCCTATAGCAAAAACCTCTCAAAAAACAAAAACAAAAACAAAAACAAAACAAAACAAAACAAAACAAAAAACAGTAATGACCATAAGAACACACCAAAGACTTATCCAAATCTCTAAATGAACCTATTAGTAATTTTTCACTCATACAGGGACAGTTGCTCTCCAGTGGAGTCATTTGGAAGCTTCAATGATGTAGTGGAAAGAGAACTAATCTTGGAAGTTGCCCGGGCTCTTCTTCTGCCTAACTTTAGGAAAGCCACAGTTACTCCAAGTTCCAATGTCCTCATTTGTAAAATGAGATCAAGAAGCACCAACCTACACAGTTCTTGAGAATTAAAGTAACATAAAAGTACACTGGAAAACTAGAGCCACCACAAATGTCAAGTGATATTAGTTTAAGTAAGTATCTGAACATCAGAATTAGTAATGAGTTTTCTTTTATTTACAACTCACAGGGAAGACTCACAGCATTCTCCACTTGAGATACAGCCTGACCTTCACCAACTCAACCTTGGTTAAATTGCTTAAACTCTTTGAGACTAAATTTTCTAGTATAAAAAAGTTGGGGAGATATTTCCTGCCTAACGGGTTTCTGTTAAAAATCTAAAGCGATAATGCATGCCGAGCCCTCAACACAATTCTAGCACATAGCAAAGGCATAGTGGATGTCAGCTGTTATTAAAACTGTGACCAACTAAGACATCCTGACAGGCTGCTTCCACCCTGTGAGACCCTCTCCAAACATTTTCTAGATTCTCCATAACATCGGTATTTGTTCTTAATGATTTAACAGTAATCTTGGAATTGTAAGTTACTGTGGTAACTACTATGTACATATTCATAATCGCTTTTGCTATAGGGGTTAGTTGAATTATTATAACTAATTAAGTTATTAATGATTTTTAAGATGCTTTCATCTACTTCTTCCATGACACAGATACAGAGAGAGACACTGAAAGAGAAAGAAAGAGAGAAAGGCACCCGGAACAGAGTCCTGAGCCATGACTTCCCCAGTCTCAGCCAGCCTGGATCACAGGCACGTGCTCAGGGACCCTGTGTGGTCAGAGAAGTCCTGGATCCCTCCTATGTGACCCCACTGCACTGCCATCCAACTCTATCATTAATTTAAAGCTGTCCCTTTTTGTGTGTTAGGCCAATGTCATTGAAAAGTTTTGTAATATAAGCAAAGTAAATTAATTTCAGAATTGGAAAAAATTTGAAGTAACTCAAGGTATTCATCAGATTGAGAATATTCTTAATGACAATCCTAAAATATCATTTTCTACATTTTCTTGAATTGTTCCAGAGAAAGAAGATAATTATATCATAAGATGACTTATCTCAATGGTTAGCATGTTTCAATAAATAATTCATGTCTACATTAAAAATAAATTTATCACATCTACCCAGGATTCCTGGGTCTCTGCATGGAGTGATGCATAGCAAGTCTACCCACGACTCTGCCAGCACTGGAGTATCACCTTGTATCACTCTCTTCCTTGGATCCAACACCCAAATCTCGGGAATTCACCGTAGCTTACATAGTATTGAGTTTGAAATTAGAGTCTCAACTCAGTTCCTTTCTAGTTGAATAATCTTTAAGTCATTTGATGTTTTCAGCTTTGCCAAATAATATCACCTACTTCATGAAGTTTCTTTTGAGGACTAAATATAATAATTAAAACTTTAGGAAAACATTTAGAATATAGTAGGTGCTTACAGTGAATTGTTCTTTGAATATTAGTATTTAGTCAATCATTTTTGCTTTTGAGGTAGTGTACAGCCCCTTCATATTTATACTGGTTTGCCACCTCTGAATGTGCCCAGTTTGTGACTATTCCTCTTTAAAAACAGTGACCTGGGATCAGCAGATGGCATAGTGGTTACATCACTGGACTCCAACATGACAAACCACAGTTTGAGTCCCAGACCCAGTGGCTTCAAACTCATCCTGGGCTTGCCCAAGATCCCAGGAAGAGAATGGAGGAAAAGGAACTGTGGAATGGCCATCCTCCCAGGGGGTGATTTCTCACTTTCTGTTTGTCTCTATCTCTCCAGCAAGTGCCTGCACCCTATTGCAAAAATCTCTCCAAAAGAAAAAAAAAAAGAAAAGGATAATGACCCGAGGACACATAATGATATTAAATATATGATAAATCATTGCCAATTAGATTTCTGTCTTAATTAGGGATATTTCTTAGAGATAACCATAGAATCACATGGATGTATAGATAATTTAAAAGTGGTGAAACAAAAGCTATCTCAAGCAAGGGCTTGAAGGTGTAAAAGGCAACCAAAGAGCACAGCAGGGGATCGAAGGCTGGATTTGGAGCCTCACATACCATGCAAATGATCTTAGAGAATGGATTTCTCACTGTAGAGAAATCCTGATGATATCATCATCATTATTTCATGAGTGGATGATGCATAAGGTTGACAAACTAATTGCTCCCTCAGAGCTATCACTGAGTCCCAAGTAGGGCTTAAGGGAATGGGAAAAGAACTTCCAGAAAGGCAATCCAGGGAGGGTGAGTGGGTACAGGTCTCAACTGTGCAAATGCTATGAGATTGAATTCCTTATAAATGGGAGAACTGAAGGTCCTTTGGCTGGAGCACATTGTACTCTGCTCATAAACAGTAAATGTGAAGCCTTGGAAAACTTGACTGCATTCCCAGATGAACTCTGTGAGTATTCAGACTTCAATACGTGTCTGCTTGTTAGCCTCTGCCCCTCACACACAAATGGATCTCCACACAGGGACCTCACTGGCCTGTGAGAACTTCTTTTTCCTGACATAGACTTAAAAATCTAATGAGATTATAGAATAACAAACAATCATGTCTAATCATAGGCAAGGACAAGAGAACTCTGAGAGTTTTGCTGACCATGGAGAGGAAATGAAACGCTCACAGGAATTTGAGTTGCTCGAAGATACTAGTCAGGTGTAACTAGAATTAGGACCAAGTGAGATTGTCAGGAGCATTTCTCTCTCAGAATGTGACTGTTTCTCTCTTTACTGTCTTCCTTTTTTACCAGTTCTAGGGTGGTATGTGAGCGGCCGACTCTGGCTGGTCATTCTCTTAGCAATGTTTCCCAGTGGCACTTGCCACAACTCATGACTGATATTCCTGTGTCAAATGTGGCTGTACAGCTTGAAGGCTCCTGCACTGTAGCTGATAGTAGATTTAGTGTCAAATGGATGGCAACACTCATTATATCATCCACAAAACTGAGACATTAACTACATGTTCTGAGAATCAAGGGCGGAAATGGACCAGAAGACCTAAGACATGAAGACCTGAGTGATGTGCGCCCACCTGGAAGGGTGCCAGCGCCTAGCAGTGGAACAGGCTGTCTTAGAAAGCAGAGACAGAGAGCAGATTTTCCTAGTAATTTAGAGCACAGACAATGGAATGAAACAGCTCTGTTACATACTACTTTTGTAGTCTTGGACAACTTGCTTAATTCTTCTGCACTTCAGTTTCCTATGTATAGTTGGGAGTAGTAATAATAACACTAGTTTCTTTTTGTAAGTGTATTTTAAAAAGAAATCATGTTTGAGAAGTGCTGAGCCAGGTCTTGGAGCATAGTGAGTATTTGTAAAATTGTGTGTGTGTGTGTGTGTGTGTATGTGTGTATGCGTGTAAAAGTCAAGCACTGCATAATGATGTTTAGGTCACTGGTGGATGGCATAGATGATGGTGGTCCCATAAAGTTATATTAGAGGTGAAAAATCCCTATTGCCTCGTAACACCAAGACTATCATAACAGCATTGTAGTACAACACAGTACTCATGAATTTGTGGTGACACTGGTATAAACAAAGCCATGCACTATCAGCCATATAAAAGTATAGCAACATAGTCATGTATAATACATAATGCTCAGTAACAATAATAAAATACTATGCCACTGGATCATGTACTTACCTATACCTTCTGTGATTATTTTAGGGTATGTCCCTTCTATTTATAAAAAGTTTACTAGTAAATAGCATGCCACATTACACTGGCAGTGGCCTCACACAGCTCATTTTATCTTGTCTCTTGGTTGCATCATTTTCTCTTGTGCTTGATTTAATCTCATTTTGTTTTGCTCATCACCTTCCTAGTGGAAAATACAGAGGTGGGAGACAGTAAAATTGATAAATTTGACCTCACGTAGGCCTAGGCTTATGTGCATTTGTGTCTTAATTAACAAAATTTTCAAAAGTAAATAAATAAATAAATTTAAATTTGAAAATGAAAAAAAGCTTTTAGAATAAGGATATAGGTAAAGAGAATATTTGTATACAGCTGTATAACAAGTTTGTGTTTTATCCTGTTACTACCAGGGTCAAAGAGTTAAAAAAAAATTAAAGTTTATAGACTAAAAAGGTTATAGTAAGCTAAGGTTACTACGGAGAAATAAATTTTGTAATTTAGTGTAGCCTATGTGGACAGTGTTATAAACTCTACATTAGTGTATGATACTGTCCCAGGTCTTCACACTCATTCAGCCCGCACTCATTGACTCACGCAGAGCAACTTTCAGTCCTGCGAGCTCCACGCGTGGTTTGTGCCCTTTGTAAGTGTACCAATCTTTATCTTTTATACTGTATTTTTACTGTACCTTTTCTGTGTTTACACATTTCAATATGCAAACACTTTCCTACTAAATATTTGTTCCAACTCTACAATACCCAGTACAGTCACTTGCTGTGCAGGTTTGCAGCTAGGAGCAATCTGCTACAGCATGCAGCCAAGGTGTGTAGTAGGCTCTATCATCTAGGTTTGTGTAAGTGCACTCTGTGATGTTCACACGTGACAAGTCCCCTCACAGCACGTATCTTAGCTGTGTTCCCATTGCTAAGTGACTGATGACCATGTCCACACAGGTATGGGTGCAGTCATCATTGCACTACTAAGTGAGTAACCAACAGAAGAGGTCTCTATCTTTCAGGTGCCATCCCCGCTCTTGAATGTATAGTCTGTATAATCTGTCTTGTTAGTGCTCTTCTTTGCCTTTTCCCTGCACAGGTTACCGTATTTCTTACCTCATCGCAGTAACTTGAATTTGATGCTCTCCTTGGTCTTGTTTCTTTTATATGATATTTCAGAGTCACTTAAATCACTTAGAAAAGAGTGAAAGGACAGGAATAGCCAGAATCATATCTCCCAATAGAGTTGGGGATCTTAGACCTCTCAGTGCTGGAAAGATAATCTGCGAAGGATATGATCTAAGTCTATTCAATATTATTTAATAACGCCTACTTGTAAATACTACAAAATACTAATATTAAAGAATGGCATTTAAAGAATTAAGTTTAAGATACAAACAATAGAGAAAGACGTTTTAGGGCTTATAGTTCTACCTGTAAACATTTTCACAGACATGTCATGAACTTTATATTACACTAGGGTATTTTGTGGTTGATGTTGTTGTTATAGTAATAATTATCCACTTAGTAGATAATGAAACTGTGTCTATGAAAAATGTTATGTAAAATTTTTAACTGATATAGTTAATAGATGGCAAAGCCAGGATTCAATTAGGTGTTCTGATTTCTTTTTTCTTTTTTTTTTTTTTTTTTGGAGAGGTTTTCACTATAGGGCGCATGCGCTCGCCAGAAAGACAGAGAGAGACAGAGAAACAGAAGGCGAGAAATCACCCCCCGGGGGATGGCCATGCCACCATCCCTTCTCCTCCTTTCTCCTCTTGAGATCATTTATTTATTTATTTATTTTTGAGAGGTTTTTGCTATAGGGCATGTGCACTCGCCAGACAGACAGAGAGAGACAGAGAGACAGAAAGTGAGAAATCACCCCCCAGGGGGGATGGCCACACCGCAATCCCTTCTCTGTTCTCCTCCAGGATCTTGGGCATGCACACACACACGTGCCCAGTGTGAGTTTTAAGCCACCGGGTCCAGGACATGAACCACGGTAGACTACATGGAAGTCCAGCAATATAGTCATTACACTAACTGCTGGCCCCTCCTCTCAGAATCTTGGGCACGCACGCACATGCGCCTGGCATGAGTTTAAGCCACTGTGTCCGGGGCTCAAACCACAGTCAACTACATGGGAGTCCAGCGACATAGCCATTATACTAACTGCTGGTCCCAAGTGTTCTGATTTCTAATGCTACTTATTTCCTGTTATTTTGGAGCCCATTCTCTTTGTTCTCTTTCTGTCCTTCTACATCTTCACCCTCATAGGCAGCCTGCTCATCCTGCTGGCAATTGTCTCTTCACATGCAGCTTCACATGCCATGTACTTCTTCCTGTGCAAGCTGTTTTTGACATCTTTTTCCCTTCAGTGAGTTCCCCCAAGATGCTGTTCTACCTCTCCGGCGAGAGCTGAGCCATCTCCTATGCAGGCTGCACTTTCCAGCTCTTCTTCTACCACTTCCTGGGCTGCATCGAGTGTTTCCTATACACGGTGATGGCCTACGACCGCTTTGTGGCCATCTGCTACCCACTGCGCAACACAGTCATCATGAGCCCCAGAGCGTGCGCCATCCTAGCTGGTAGGACCTCCCTTTCTGGCTGCATTCAGGCCATCTTTCTAACCATTCTCACTTCCCAGATGCCCTACTGTGGCCTGAACGAGGTGGACTATTACTTCTGTGACATCCCAGTGGTGCTGAAGCTGGCCTGTGCAGACACCTTGGCCCTGGAGATGGTGGGGTTCATCAGCATGGGCCTCATGCCCTTCAGCTGCTTCCTCCTGATCCTCACATCCTACACTCGCATTTTCTTCTCCATTCTGCAGATACACTCCGCTGAGGGCTGCCACAGGGCCTTCTCCACCTGCAGTGCCCACCTCACAGCCTTTATGCTTCTCTACATGTCAGTGGTTCTCCTCTACCTGCAGCCCACCTCCAAGCCCTGGCTCAACATGACTGGGTCCTGAATAACCTGGTCATGCCCATGCTGAACCCCCTGATCTACAGCCTCAGGAATAAGAAGGTGAAAGTGTCACTAAGGAAGGTCCTGCATCAACTGGGCTTCCTTCCTGAGCAGCTATAGAGAAGGAGCTGCAGTTAAAATTTCAGCCACACTGCATAGCTTGCAAAATATTTTTATTTGGTCCTCATAAATATTTTTTATTTGGAAAGCAAAGTATTACTGTTTCCATTTCCTCCTGAGTACTTAGACTCAAAGAATTAAAGTGACTTGTTCAAGAACACATAGGCATGAATGGCAGAGGGCAGACTAGGGCATTTTCTGGCTTTGAGAACTATTCTCTGGATGTCACACAGCTCATGAGAGAGACAGTAGGGAACTCTTCCCAGTGGGCAGTCACCCAGACCTTCTGCTTCTTAATCTTCATCCTCCTCATCCCTCCTCCTCTTCTTTTCCTGCACGCCATGATGTTGACAAATACTATTTGTGTCCTCAAAATACCTGGATTGAATAGCCCTAATTTTGTTGATCTAGTTGTATACAAAGTGGAAGGGGTGCATTCAAAGATCAAATTGCAACCTGTTACTCTTGAACCAGGAAGAGGTTGTATAAACCATTCTCATTTTTATTTGTTCAAATTTCATTTAATGAATAACTATACTAGGGCTGGGAAATGCAAAGAATTCTGACCTCACTTTAATGGAAACTTAAGTCTGCTGGAGACAATAGACATGCAACCAGCTACGGTATTCAGAGATTACACTATACTCAAGATTTAAAGTAAAGCAGAAAGTGTGAAGTATATTCTTCTGGGGTAGGAGAAGGCCCTCACTGGAGAGGTGCTGAAGACTGAAAATATTTTGCTGTTTGTTCTTTCCAGATGAAGAATGGCTGAGGAGTACTTTTCAGGGAAAGGCAATGTACTTTTCAATCCTTCATTTTCATTTATTTGTTGTTGTTGTTGAGGGGGGAGCTATGAGAAATAATTCCCTAGGTGAGTATCTCAACTATTTGTCATTGATGAGAAAATGTCTTTGCACGTAAAATAAAATATATTATACCTTCTGTTTTCAGGGTTCTTCTCAGCTTTCCCCTTCATTCTTGAATTGGAGGATTGCCTTGAACAAAATGACCTTATCCCTATCTCCTTAAACAAATTGGCCTAGGGCCTCAAGAGATGCTGGAAAATCACAACTCTTATTTTTTAAACATTCAATCACTATATATCTTCACAGCATAGAACATGAATTTTCTCATGACTATACTGTATATTAGTCCATTCAAAATATTACTATATGCATTATATCAACAGATAATTTTCCATTTTTATGTTCATTAACTGTTTTATTTTTCCCCTCTTGAATCATTCCCTCACTCCTACCACCCTCTGTGTCCCACTCTCCTCCCACATTGTCTCTATTATCCATAGTTGCTCTCCTTGCTTTTATACCTTCCGATCTTTCAATTTCTGCCATGGAGTGCCGACATTGGGTATATAGTAAGTGGAGACATATGATGCCTCTCATAGTCTGGCTTGCTATGACTTCACATTAAATCTTCCACATTCATCCACTTTATACCAAATGCCAAGATACAATTTCATGGCTAAGAGGGTCATGGCTAAGGATGGAAGGCAGACAGAGGAATGATTAAATAAAATACAATAAATATTTAGTAAAAATACATAAAATGTTTACTAATAAAATGAAAGCACAAATGATTATCCTGTGAAACTATTGGAGAAGTTTGCAGAAATGTTGAACATGATCTCATTCCCAACTCCAAGCCTTTACAAATTTTATTCTTCCCTCTAAGGACACATTCCCTTGATCCCTTTACTGGACAAACTTTTACTCACCCTTCAGAGCCAAGCTAGAAGTCATTCTCTTTGTAAAGTTTCCCTGTTACAGCTGTAAGTAAGTCCTTTTATTTCTGTGTTTCAGTTTTATATCATGGTTATACAAAGCATCATCCTATCATGTCAAAATAAGATAGACAAAATGACTTTTAAGAATAAAAGTTTAACTATGGGCAGTGGGGTGAAAGAAGGGAGACAGGTGGGTATTTAGAGTCTGGAATGGTCAGAATCTTTATTTATTTATAAATTAAAGTATATCTTTCAGGTAACATTGCATTGGTGGCTAGTACCTCAGGCTATATATTTGTTGAATGTTATTAAGCATCTGCTAGAAATAAACTCATGCACTACTCTGAGAAGAATAGAGAAGGTGATGCTGACAGACATAGAAAAATCAGATAAATAGGGTTTCAATTTGACCATGAATAGATTTTATTACTTTTTTAAAAGATTTTTGCCATAGGACATGCGCACTAGCTGGAGAGAGAGATAGAGAGTCACTGAGAGGAAAAGTCCCAAATCTCCCCCTCCCCTGGAAGGATGGCCACACCATAATCCCTTCTCCATTCTCCTCCTTGGGTTTTGGGCACACATGCACATGCATCTGGCATGATTTTCAAGCCACCAGGTCTGGGAATTGAACTGAGGACAACTATGTGGGAGTCCAGCTTCCTAACCACTATCCCACCTGCTGGCTCCAGATTAAAAGTCATAAGACTTTTAACAAGTTACTTAACAATTTTTAATTTTATTTATTATGACTATTATTTAATTTGACGAGAGAGAAAGCAAGACACCAGATCTAGGACTTGAACTGGGGTTAGACATGTGGGAGTTCAACCACTATGCCACCACCAGTCCCAGCTAATTTAAATTGTTTTAAATTGTAGGTAAAATACAGATGTTCAAACCTACTTCAATGAATTATAAAAATGATTTTGTTTTTAAAGCACCTAACATTGTATCTTGAACATAAGGATTTGATAAAAAAAAAAAAAATGTCTTTTCCTCTGCTCCATTTTTTTTTTTTTTGGAGAGGGTTTTGCTATAGGGTGTGTGCGCTCACCAGACAGAGAGAGACATAGAGACAGAAAGCGAGAAATAACCCCCCGGGGGGATGGTCACGCCGCAACCCCTTCTCCTCCATTCTCTTCTCGGGATCTTGGGCATGCACGCATATGCACCCGGCGTGAGTTTTAAGCCACCGGGTCCAGGACGCGAACCGCAGTCGACTACGTGGGAGTCCAGCGACATAGCCATTACACTAACTGCTGGTTCCACTCTGCTCCATTTTTTGAAGTAAAGTATTTTCTTTAAGTTAATAATAATAATAAGGGCTGACAGGTGGCGTGGTGGTTAAGGAGCTGGACTCCTGTAGTGCCCCGGTTGTGGAATTCAAAAAAAAAAAAAACACAAGGAGCCAATTCCGTTGTAAGCACAGGAGGGTCGTTTTTATTCAGGTTTGAGCCAGGACTCTCAATCTTATTGACACAGCAGGTCAGAGTTGAGAGCCCCGGTGTTAGTTGGGCTGGGTTTTTATTTGGCTGTAAAGGGGGAGGTTGAGGGGTGCTGAGGAATGCACTCATGCAGCTATACATTGGCTGTAGATTTCAAGAAGCAAGTTGTCTTTTACTGATTGGTCTTCAGACCGTTAAGTTGGGCAAGAAAGTTACTTCAGGTCTCTGGTATTTCTTTTGTTCTTCTCATTATGACCCTCTCCTACTTGAGATGGTGCCTATTCTCATCAAGGTTTGTTTAACAAAATGGAGTCGCCCTCCAAAGAAATGGAGTCACTCTGGTCCTTCACTCCCCACATGGTCAGCCACAGTTCGAATCCCAGCTTTGGCAACTTGCTTTCTCACTTTCTCTTTATCTCTCTTTCTGGCCAAATTAAAAAATAATAATAAATAAAAATAAATAAATAATTCTTTAGAAAATAATAATAATGAGCATGAGGAAAACAGTAAACAACTTAACAAGATTTTTCCTCAGAAATTCTAGTGGTAGAAAACAGTGTTTAAGAACAGATGTTTAAGGGAACCAGCAGTTAGCGTAATGGCTATGTCGCTGGACTCCCACGTAGTCGACTGTGGTTTGCGTCCTGAACCCTGTGGCTTAAAATTCATGCCTGGCGCGTGTGCGTAGGTGCCCAAGATCCCGAGAGGAGAATGGAGGAGAAGGGATTGCGGCGTGACCATCCCCCCTGGGGGGTGATTTCTCGCTTTCTGTCTCTCTGTCTCTCTCTGTCTGTCTGGCGAGCGCACGCGCCCTATAGCGAAAACCTCTCTAAAAAAAAAAAAAAAGAACAGATGTTTAAGAACACTTTGGGCTTTTTATAGCCAGTCAAATAGGAGTTTCAGTTTCCACCCATTCATTTGTGTGGCCTTAGGCAAGCTCACAAGCACAGACTCATCAAATGTACTGTAAGGACAAAAGCTCCTTACTCACTGTAAAGATTAAATAATTATTCATACAGAGAGCTTCATGTGGGACTTAGCTTACAGAGGAAATTAATAACTAGCCAGTATACTAAAGAAACAGAATGCTTAAGAGTAAAATACACATATGAATTTACATTGAATTTACATATGAGGCATTTTTTGAATTTTGTATTTACATACAATAAGGAAGGGCTCACAAAGCTACAGAGGCTGAGAAGCCCCAAAGTCTGCAGTGGCAAGCTAAAGGCCCCAGAGAGCTGCGGTGGTGTAAGTTTAGTGAGTGTGAAGTCCTGAGTGGTATCAGTTTTCAGTTTTATTTTTAATTTAAATTTATTTATTTATATTCATTCACTGTACATCATTACAGCATACAAAATGAGATTTTCCATCCAGAATACACTGTATATTAGCTCAATCAAGCACATCAACATATGTGTTATCGTCAACAAATAATTTTCCATTTCTTGTTTCCTGTATATTTTGCTCTTTTGCCATCCTTGATTCCCTATTTCTCACCTTCTGCCATCTCTCACCCTCCTCCCACACTATCTATGGGATCTCATAGTTGCTTTCTATGCCTTTCCCCCCACATTTTATTGATTCACTAAAGATCTTAATTAATCTAAATATTTTCAATAGCAAGCACAGCTGATATATACATAACCATGAACACAAATCTGACTTTGGGCATAAAATTCAGTAAGTAGAATCAACATACTATAAAGTAGCACCTAGCTGGGGCTATATACTTTACTGCAATCATTAAATAGGTATTTTTAATGCATCTTTTTAATTTCAAGAAAACCAATTTTAGTGTTCTTTTCCTGAAACATTTTTTTGATTAATTAATTTACATTTATTCCCTAAGCATCATCACAGCATGCAAAATGTGATTTCCCATCCAGAATATACTGCATAGTGGTTTTCAGTTTGAAGGCTGGGGAAGGGTCATGTCCAGTTCAAGCAGTCAGGCCACCAACTTCTCTCCTACTTAATCTTATGTTCTACTCAGGCTTTCAACTGACTGGATGGATGAGGACTACCCACATTACAGAGGAGAAACCTTTACTGAGCCTTGATTGAGCTTTATTGGATCTGATTCAGATGTTAATCTCATCCCAAAACACCTTCATAAAAGTACTCAGAAGGGGACCAGCAGTTAGCTTAATGGCTATGGCCAAGATCCTGAGAGGAGAATGGAGGAGAAGGGATTGCAGCATGGCCATCCCCCCGGGTGTGGGGGTGATTTCTTGCTTTCTGTCTCTTTGTCTCTCTATGCCTTTCTGGTGACTGAATGTGCCCTATAGCAAAAAACTCTCCAAAAAAAAAATGTACTCAGAAGAGTTTGAACAAACATCTAGGCCCTTTGTGACTCAAACTAGTTGATAAAATCATACATTGCAACCACTATTGCACATTACATAAAATATTTTAATTTAATTTAATATAAAATATACACTTTATATATTAATTTGTACTCATTATAATATTTCAGACTGAAACAAAATTTGATGAGGCTCTATTTCCCATTATATTTCTCACAAATACTTTTTCTTCATGTGAAATCACCAAAATGTGTAGTCATTTAACACACGATTTCACAAAAGTAATAGATAGTGGAATTAATCATAGAAGTAGAGAGTTTATGTCAACTCAGTATAAACTTTGGCTTTAACTATAAACAAATTATACATATATAAACAATGACCTAATAAGAAAAGAAAAGAAAGAAAAAAAGGCAAAGAAAAAGACCTTGGTCCCAGTTTACCCCAAATTCTCAGAAAAACATCAAGAATTATGTTGCTGCTATTTGCAACTACTATTAAAAGCTAATAATTTATTAAGGTAATTTAACAGAAGCAAAAATACAAGATTCAAGGATCTATTTGAGTGACTATACTTAGGTGAAAAGCTGATGGTCTATTAAAATTATAATTGTAGGTTGAAAAGAAATAAAATGAAGTTATAATCAGGAAATGTTTGAGACATCAAGAAAATACAAAACTTAGTTGAGAGTTGCTAAGATTCAGAGATCATTTACCATTCTTATCTCACTGATTTCACATATAGCTGTATAAGGGATATTAAGTACTTATTGTTATTATCCCAGTTTTACACTTTAGAGAAATGAATCTGAGCACTTGTGCTGAAGGACCAGAGTGACTCCATTTTTTTTTACAGGGCAGCTCCATCTTGTTAAACCCACCTTACTGACAATCGGCGCCATTTCAAGGAGGCAAGCCAATCATGTACAAGGTCATAAAATCATCACCCCCACTGAGGCTGGCCAATGATAAAGAGAAAAAAAAAAAAAAGGAAAAAGGAAATACCAGAGACCTGAAGTAACTTTCTTGCTAATCAGTAAAAGACAACTAGGCTTCTTAAAATCTACAGCCAGTGTATAGCCATCTGAGTGCATTCCTCAGCGCCCCTTGACCTCCTCCCCAACAGCCAAATAAAAACCCAGCCCAACTAACACGTGGGGCTCTCAACTCTGACCTGCTGTGCCAGTGAAATTGGGAGTACTGACTCGAGCCTGAATAAAAGCAACCCTCATGTTCTTAAATCAGAATCGACTCCTTGGTGGTCTTTGGGGAATTCACAACCAGGGTATAATATTTGGGGGCTCATCCGGGATTCCCCAAGACCCCCAGAATCCCCAAACCAGAGGGTCAACTGATAACGGCCGGTGAGTGTTTCCTTTGTCTCTGTGTTTGTCCTGTTCAGTCTCTGAGGGCCCTAACTCAGTAATAGATCAAAATCAGTCTAGTGGACGTGCTGGCAGGCCACCAATCTAGGGGCCTGGAAGACATTCCAGAACCCCTAGGAGGGGATAGAGTGCCCCTGGTTGTTCTGAGTTCTCTGAGAGGACATAGCAGATCGCTCCCATGGCTTGGCATGAGGCTGTAGTCCCACTCTAGGTTTGCTTTCACTCAGTGAAGAGCATCTGTGTGGCTGCATTTGTCCTGTCTGTGTGTTTATTACCTATCTCTGTTGGTGTGTAGGTTTTTCTGATGAAAATGGAACAGGCTCAGACTTCCCCTCTGACACTTATGACAGACCATTTCAAGGTTGTTAAAAATCAGGGCCCATGACCTTAGTGTAGATGTTACACTACACTAACAGAAGCCCCACTTCCAGGTGCCTCAAGGAACAATCAGTGACCAACTTGCCATATCTGGAACCAGCAGAGCCATTAAAATTCTATTGTGATCAGAACATGCCCTCAGGAATGATTAACCTGCTTGCTTTGCTTCTGTAACCAGCTTTTTATTTATTTATTTAAAGAAGGAGAAATTCTACCCCCTTATCTCTCCTGAAGTCCCTTCACTTTGTTCCTTTGTCCTTGTAAATCATCAAGTCACTCCCGCTGGCTTAATAAACTCCAATACATTTGGCTCTGTCTGAATGTTCTATTTCTCACTGAGCATATTATAACATTTAGAGGCCCCAGCAAGATCATGTACCTGGCTGGTACGTTGGCGAGGCATCCTAGAGAGAGTGGTCCTCACTTGGCCTGGCTGCCAGCTACCCGGGACTGCTCTAGGGGAGGCGCCACCGGGGATCTCCCAGGGCCCCAGAGCTCCTCTCAGGATTGTTGGCAGCTGACAAGAGTTGCTGACTGCTCCTCAAAAAAGTCTGTGGAGTTTTGCTGTAAGACCTTCAGAGGCATTTATTTGAGTGTTCCTGTCCTGTTCTAGCTACTTCAGTGAAGACAAACTGGTGAGTAACAGGTTGGCCATGGAACAGAGAAGGAATCCCAGGCAGGGTTTGAGTACCTGGAAGGCCCCCAAAGTCCAACCTACAAGAAATCAGGATTGACTCCCGGGTTGAGGGTTTCAGGTCCCTCCAACCCATGGCTGGATTCAAAGCTGACTGAACACAGTTATAGAACCTCTACTTAGGTTCTACCAGACATGCTGGAATCTGGAGACTAGATGATAAGGGGTTCGAGTTCCCCCTCCTAGCCCTTAGACAGTTTGTGGGAAATCAGGGTTAGAGTACCTGACAGGGTTTGAGTCTGGAAGTTTCAGAGTCTTAGCTCACCTTCCTAGAGTGTATAATTAAAGATTTCAAGAAGGGGTTGCTCTAAAAAGTATTAGTGTCAAAGTAACCCCAGGGAAATTGGCTCTTATAGTCCTCATGTGTGTGTGTATCTATACATGTAATTTGTCATGTTATGTACTGCATGTTGTATGTCTGCATAAAAAAAAAAAGGCCTTAAAGAATTCTATTCAATTTAGTTTATAAAAAGAGTGCTCATACAAATTAGTTTCAATGCTTTTCAAGTTTATATAACTTTAATGAATGAGTAGGCTTTCAAGTGTAATGGAAGAAAAAGATTAATAAGTGAAAGTCTTCACAGTTTCCAACATATATTTTTGTCTAGGTTTTTATTGATCATGCAACAATCACATTTATCTTAATATGGTTGGTTTAATAAAAACAGCTAGTATTTATGTGTTGTTGTGTTGCATTTTACATAGCAGATATCTAATAGAAAAATGAATTCATGAGTAGCTTTTTCTGGCTTTAGTTTTAGTGCTAACAGAGGATCACTGACCTTACAGTAACTCTGGGATGTTTACAGAGGACCCCTGGAACACCCAAAAGGGAGATGTTAAACCAATCAGGCTTACTGTTTATATATTGGGTAGAAATGGAAATCATTGTCAAATTAAGTAATTGTAATTTTCTTGCTATTATATTTGAGCTATATGTATAAATGTCATGTATTTGTATGCCTATATATACATTGTGTTCCAAAATAATTTGAGATTCCCAGGAGTTAATGGTAGGCTATTATGTTAAAACTGTCATATATAGCCAAATTTCTTTGTCAGTTGTGGATTTTTGTCAGAGCATTAACTATGGCTAAAATCCTAATGTTATGTCCTTAAGGAAATTCACAAAGATAAAAAAATGTACTCTTACAAGTACAGGTTTCCTAAAAAAATCTGATAATTTAACTGGGTAAAATCTTCATTTTTTTATGTAAGCTGATTGGTTTTCTAAAACTGTTAAGCCAAAATTGACTAAAGAAAAGTAAAAAAAAAGTTTGATAAAATTACATACTAAGTAACCAATGCAATGCACCTTAATTAAAGAGGTAAGATTGGTATAAAGAAATATAAATCCAATGTTAAACATGTACTCATGGAAACATTATTGCCTGGTTCCCTCTAAGTCCTCCTTATAATTCTTTTTTTTTTTTTTTTTTTTTTTGAGAGGTTTTCGCTATAGGGCGTGGGCACTTGCCAGACAGACAGAGAGAGACAGAGAGAAAGAAAGTGAGAAATCAGCCCCCAGAGGGGATGGTCACGCTGGCAATCCCTTCTCCTCCATTCTCCTCTCGGGATCTTGGGTATGCACGCACATGCGCCTGGCATGAGTTTTAATCCACCGGGTCCGGGGATGTGAACCGCGGTCGACTACGTGGGAGTCCAGCAACATAGCCATTACGCTAACTGCTGGTTCCCTCCTTATAATTCTTGTTGTTAAGCTAACATGCTTTAGTTATTCCTATTGTTAGTCTTTAAATTTTTATAAAAAAAATATTAAGAGGGTCTGTTAGTAAGATTGTTCAGTTTTACATTGGAAAGTTGTTTAAAAAATCTTGTTATTGTTTGTACATGTCCATAAGCTGCTAGTATATGGTAAAAATTTAGGGTTGCCAAAAATAAAAAAAAAAAAATTGCTCAATATAGATGTATGACAAGTTTAATAGCTCCTTTAAAAATATCAAATTTTTCCAAGGTAAAAGAAAAAAAAAGATAAATGTGCGTGGTTGTTAAAAATTGGGCCTATATATCTGAAACAAAAGCTAAAAATCTACTGTCTAACAGGCTTAATAAGGTGAGAGTCTCAAAAAATGGGGTGAAACAAGTTAAAACTTGAGCTCCAGACTGCCTTGTCCCCTAGCCTCTTACCTTTTTTTTTTAAATTTCTGTTTCTTTTAGTTAGGGCCTCTCCCTCACTGGATTCTCCCTTTAGTTAAATAATCAAGAAAGAGGTTTAGCTAGAAAAGCAAACATTTAGATTGAGACTACATTCTCCAGCTAGAGCTTTTGTATAGGTGATAAGGGAGCTGCCTTGTAAAAAAACCTATAAACTGGACTTTGCCCTCCTAACAGTACTCAGCCACTCCTTGCAGGATCTATTGAAACTTAGGTTCACTTCTCAGTGTAGGGACAATTCACAACAAATATCAGAAAAGTTTCCAAATAACTCAGAAAAGTGTTATAACAAAATTGGCAAAGGCACCTTAACCTTTTATTTAACTCTCACCCAGTAGTCACTCATGGTAATCCTGAAGGCTTGGAACTACTCTGAGAGCAGGATCTGTAAACGGCCAAGATCAAGAGCCTCTGCCTCAGAAGAAACTCTGTTTCCAATGTGGGCAGCCCAGGTACTGAACAATGCCCATGACTGGTGTCCTCATGTCCTCCAGTGGGGCCTTGTCCCCAATGTGGAGTTGGCAACTAGAGACCAGACAGAATGCACTGAGCTCTGAAGGGAGCTCTGGGACTTCTGTAGTCTATGCTGGCCTTTGAAAGTGAGGATTGATGGCGCCTGAGACCCCAGCAGCTCCCCTTGGACATCTAACAACACTGGACAAACCTCAGGTAACCCATAAAGTGACTAAGATTAATTTCTGTCTAAATCAGAGGTTAAGGTTGTTTCCAAAAGTACACTATAAATAAATAAATAAATAAATAAATAAATAAATAAATAAAATAAATAAGAAAAAAATACTAGTAAGCAGGTTGACTGACCATATGACAAAAGAAAACATTATAAGACCTAGCAAGAGGGGAGACATCTCTATCACCAACTTAAAGTTCTTGTAACTTCCCTGGACTGTGTCCTCGCCCTCCTACATGCAGAGGAGAAAAAAATTATGTCCACCCAGAAGATGATTTCTGTTACCAGATCGGCAGACCAATAGTCCCCTGAGGCCCTTCAACAAGTCATTATAGATCAGGTACATCAGATTACCTACCTAAGAAAGACAAAGCTTCCTAATCTGGTTAAGAGAAAAATACTTTGTGCCTAGTCTAGATAGACTTATCAATGGTGTTGTCTCAAAAGGTGTCGCTCCACACAGGTAAATCCTAAAACCTTCAGGTAAGGCTCCCTTGAGAATCAAATTACAAGAAAAACAAACAAACAAACAAACAAAAAAACCCACCTTAGATAAATAGCCTTGTTTCTATAAAATATCTTGAAACAATAGACAAAAACTTAGATAAATGTAAATAGAGTAAATGTTTGTAATTGAACTTGTCTGTTAAATTAGGACAATTCTTTTTTTTCTTTTTTTGGAGAGGTTTTTTTTTTTTTTTTTTTGCTATAGGGCGCGTGTGCTCACCAAACAGACAGAGAGAGACAGAGAGACAGAAAGCGAGAAATCATCCCCCAAGGGGAGGATGGTCATGCTGTCAATCCCTTCTCCCCCCATTCTCCTCTTGGGATCTTGGGCACGCATACATATGCGCCTGGCATGAGTTTTTTTAAGCCACCGGGTCTGGGACTCAAACTGCAGTTGACTACATGGGAGTCCCAGCAACATAGCCATTACACTAACTGCTGGTCCCCATTTTTTTGTTTGTTTGTTTGTTTGTTTTTTTCTTTTTTTTTTTTTTTTGAGAGAGGTTTTTGTGCTATAGGACACGTGTGCTCGCCAAACAGACAGAGAGAGACAGAGAGACAGAAAGCGAGAAAATCAATTAGGGCAATTTTTCATGTTTAAATTATAAAGATAAAAAAAAACAAAACAAACAAAAAAAAACTGAAAGAAAGGTGATGGTTGTAAAAATGTATTTCTAAATAGAAAAGATTAAAAGTTTTTTTTTTGAAAAAAGGAATTTTGTTTTAGTAAGTTTTTGTCTGAAAGTAGAATGGCTATCACAGAACAGGAGAAAAGAGGGACAAAAACTAAAAAGGTGTAAAGCATGTTGTTGAATGTTTGAGTTGTGTCACAAAAGTCTAAGAAAGGAGTTACAAGAATTGATCAAGTTAGTGTTCTGGAGCTGGTTGTGCTATCTTTGCATGTTATATACAGTAAAACAACTAGAAGAGAGGAGTGCCTCCAACTGGTCTACAAAGGACAGGCTGCTGCTGACTCATGGCGCGGTTAGACTGGCCCTCTGGCACCAGTAGGCTCCTTGACCTTGCTCCCATTGAGTGCTCTATTCACTGTGCTTCTAATTTTGATTTTTGGCCCTAATTTACTCAGTTTTCTTACCCAATTTCTCTCCCACAAGATAAAGGCCTTTTAAATATTAGATGCTAGCTGCCTCTAGACCTAGAGCTCAAGTATACCAGGTGCTGCACTACAAGGTGAATCTCCTTAAACAGATATTTAAAGAGACTCAAAGAAAAAACACTGTTTTGGTTTCTGTTTTTCTGAGAAATTTTGTTGATTCCATAAGTACCTAACCAAGTGTTTTTCCTGCTTCTGTAAACTGCTTGTGTTGTCCTCAAAAAGCACTTTGTCACAGCCTCCCTATAAGTAATGGAACTTGGTGACTGCATACCATAAACATTGGCCCAGGCCATCCGACCAGAAATTCCTGTGCGTGAGCAACTGCGCCCAGCAACTAGAGACCATAGAATCAGCCCATCCCTGACTGGGACTATAGAGAGCTCAATAACAGGGATCCATGATTGGCTCCACTATGTACTTGGAAAAGGGGGAAATGAAGGGCCAGAGTGACTCCATTTTTTATAGGGCAACTCCATCTTGGTTAAACCCATCTTATTGAGAATCGGCACCATTTCAAGGAGGCAAGCTGATCACGTAGGAGAAAGTCATAAAACCATCACCCCACTGGGGGCTGGCCAATAATTAAAAAAAAAAAGAAAATACCAGAGACCTGAAGTAACTTTCTTGCCAATCAGTAAAAAGACAACAATGATTCTTAAAATCTACAGCCAATGTATAGCCACCTGAGTGCATTCCTCAGCACCCCTTGACCTCCTCCCCAACAGCCAAATAAAAACCCAGCCCAACTAACATGTGGGGCTCTCAACTCTGACCTGCTGTGCCAGTGAGATTGGGAGTCCTGGCTCAAGACAATAAAAGCGACCCTAT